>PVJO010009410.1:0-69783 GCA_004026905.1 Hystrix cristata
ACAATGGAGTACTACACTGCCATAAAGAAGGATAAACTAGAGTCATTTGTATGTAAATGGATGTTCCTTGAGAATATACTACTAAGTGAAATAAATCAGACACTCATGAGCACACATTGAATTGTTTCTCTGATATGAGAAACCATAACTGTAAATAAGGACAAAGCAGTGTAACGGATATTATATAAAAGGAAGATAGTATACAAAGGAGAGGAGTACCAGAAAGAAGGAAGGGGGAAAAGCAGGAAGGGAAAAAACGGAAAGAAAAGGGAAAGGGAAATCATGGAGAATTGTAAATAAACCTGGTATAAATAGGGATGGAGGGAACAGAAGAGGGGGAGGGTAGAGGGGGTAGAACCAAGAGACACCATGTACAGGTACAAAACAAACATGTTAAATGTGATCAATATATGGACAATGTACCAATACATGTTCTTAGTTAAAAAAAAAAGCCTCATGCATTCCTAGGTGGGGCTTTTCAGAAGTGGGATTAAGTGTGTGATGCTGAAATTAAGGGTGTGTGACTACTAATTAGTCCACTGAATGGTTTGGTCTGGTTCTGGGTATCAATAATCGGAAGGCCCACTCTGGGCATCAGTGCTTCCCGCCCTAAGGGTGTGTAGCCTGGATAGAATATAAGAGACAGAAAGAGGGCTCTTGTTGTCACTTGCTGCTTCTTTGTTACTTCACTGCTTTGCTGCCTTCTGCCCACTGTGAACTGTTTCTCCTCTGTGATGTTTCTCTGCCATGCCACCCTGCCTTGGAGCCAGCTGTCTATGGAATGAAAGCTCTACAAACTGTGTGCTACAATAAACCTTTTCTCCTTTAACATTGGGTGTTAGGTATTTTGTCTCAGCAACGAGAAAAAGTAACTAAGACACACATGAATGGGGACCTTGTCCAAGGTACTCCATAATACTGCAGAGTGAATGTCCTGCAGGACTCTGTGAAGGGATTGCAGAGCTCAGGTGCTAAAGGATGGACAGAAGGACTACAACATGTAGAAACAGAGAGATCAGATACCCCTGAGCAATCAAGAGCTGGGAAGACTGACTCTGGATGAAGGCAGGAAGCAAGGGAAGCCACTGCTGCTGGGAAAAGGCACATTAGTGGAGGCCTTCAGAATGTGGAGTCTAGCCCATCTTGTCAGTAGTCACCCGTCTTTCTTGGCTGTGCCATACCCTTCCACAACTTCACTGTTCACACATGCTTTTCCCTCAGAGTACAATACTCTTACTCCCCACTCTCTGCTACTGCTACTGTTCAACCATCAAGTCGTAGTTTAAATCTAATTTTATGTTAAATTTTCTTGCTACTTTCCCTATCCAGATGCTATACCATTTCCCACGTCTCAATCAAGCCCTCACTGTACTGTGCTGTGCTTTATCAACTTGCTTCTCCTTGTTCTCCAGGAGACAATGAGTGTCTCAAAGTCACGAGCTGTGCCTTATTCATATTTGTACTCCCACCGCCTACCATTGTGCTTCAGTGTTGTAAGGACTTGTTTAGGTTTCTGCTGCTGTGTAACTAATCACCACACATTTACTATCTTACAGTTTCTATGGGTCAGAAGTCTACAAAGTGTGATAAAAATAGGGTGAATGTTTAAATTTTAAAAATTACAGTAAAAGACATTGCTATTCATCCCCTTCAAAATACTCCCCTTCATTTAAAACACACTTATTCCATCATTCTTGTTACTTTCTGAAGCAGCTTAGAAGTCCTCTTTTGTGAATGTCTTCAGGTATACTGTCGTGGTTGCCTGCAAGCACTGAACCAATTCAAAACATTAACCTTTTATAGTCATTTTGACTTCAGAGAAGAGCCAGAAGTCTCATTTTGGCAGATCTGGTGAAAAGAGGATGAGGACATACTGTAATGTTTTTATGAGCTTGTCTTTCCTTTGGATGGCACTCAGCTGCAGCATTCAAAGTATTTGTGATCACACCTCATAAAGACACTCATGAAAAAGGACTTCCAGAACTGCTTCAGAAAGTGGTAAGAATAATGGGTATGTGTGAAGTGAAGGGGAGGATTTTTGAGGCAGATAAATGCCAAAATGTCTTTTACTATAATACATTTTAAAAAATTTCTACATTCACCATACAGTGCAATCATCCTTTGCAGGCATTATGTGGTTGGCTTCTCTGATTAGAGCCTTGCTCAGTGGAAATTAAGATGCTGGCCAGGGCAGCAGTTCTTATCTGGGGCTCAGGGTACTCCTCTAAGCTAAACTATTATCTTCATTTCCTTGAAGCTGTAAGGTTGAGGTCCCCACTTTCCTGTTGGCTGTTGTCCAACAACTATTCAGCACCTAGAGGCCCCCTAGTTTCTTGTCAGATGACCCTGCTAGGCAGTTCGCAGCAGGGATGTTTGCTTGCTTCTAGGCTAGATGGAGCACAACTAATTTCCTCTCTGAAAATAACCAGATAGAACTCTTCTGCTTCTAAATGACTCTTCCAATCAGAGCAGGCCCACCCACTGTAATCTCCCCTTTGCCATGTAATGTAATATAATTACAACAGAAATATTGCTATCCATACTGAAAAGGGAGTGAATTATACAAGTGGGGGCTATTGGGGTTATCCTAGAATTGTCAGTATTACAGGGCTCAGTGAATATTTATAGTCAAGTTCCAAAAATTTGTAAACTATAGACACTATTCAATTATAAGATTTGTTTTTCTGTTGTCACTTTGCAGGGCTTAAGTTGTTTGCGGATGTGTGTTGGATCGATAGTGGTTAAGGCTGCCATATTTATAATACAATGATGCCCCTGCAGTGAGTCCAGGGAATACTAGAAACTCAGATCTGGGGGAAAGACTTGGTTTACCAGTGGGATGGCTGGGTGACCTTTGGCTAAGTCCTCGATACTTTAAATTTTATATTCCTCCTAAAATGAGGACAGTGTCTAAGAATGGCTAGTTCTAACATTCTATAATTTCTAAGACTAAAGTGTACTTTTCAAACTAAAATCTAGTGGCTCACAACATCCAGAGTCATACAAATATTTCATAGAAGAGTTTTACAATAGATTGACTTGCAGTGATATGTTTTTAAAAGAAAAAAGCAATTTTGTCTTTAAGTGAATTCACTCATATAACCAACCCAATAAAAATAAGGGTACAAAACTACATTTTCAATACTTTATAGAGACTGGTAAAGAATATTGTATCTTTAGATGATATATCTGTTCAGTTATGGTTAGAAGTGAGTTTTCCCCAAGCTACAAAAACTTGATAAAACTACTGTCTTATAAATAAGTTGAATTAACTTAATTGATGATAACTGAATAACTATCAAAGGCAGTACTCAATATTACAAATCAATTCACTTGCTCTGTAATGCATGTTGAGATTCTTATATACATTTTTGGGGTGTAAGCCTTTCTTTTGTCTCTCTGAAATGAAGCTTCTTTGGCTAGGATAATTATTCTCTTCTACCCAACAAAAATGAACTCTAATTTTAAACAGGTATTATTAAATCCCACTGAAATAGGCTTCATGCAGATGTATTCGTTAAAACATTCTTTTATTGACTGTGCACAGTTATTAACGATTCACATTTCACTTCATCTACTGAGTGGAAGAGCATTTATTCTTTCATTAAAAAGCTGAGCCCTCCAGGGCAGCAGCAGGAACGTGGAGAGCCTTCTTCCTATAAACAGCACTGTCCAGTTCATGAGAGGTGCTTCCATATTAACACACAAGGGAAAAATAAATAAACAAATGGGTTTCTCCCTCCCTCCGTCATCCCCCTCTCTTCCAAGGCGATTCTATTTTATGCAACACTCGTAAATACACAGTTCCCACATGGTGCTTCCATCAGTCAGAAGAGGAATGGCAACATTTACGTGGTGTCCCTGAGTTGAGAACCTTCTCAGGGCTCTGGGAAACTGACACAAGGAGTAAGAGGCCACCGTCATTTCTTCAGGAAGGTGCCTTATGGATAAAGAGGGTGGAAAATCATGAGGGCATGAGTCAACATCCAGCACCTTGCTGCTCAAGTTTCAGGAGATGTTTTTCAAGTTTTGAGATGTTTACTCGATGCATCATAAGAAACTGGCCATTCAAATGAAAGACAGGAATGTCAAATTTGTACCTTTCATACCAAGCAGAATTTTCAGGAAGGGTGATGTCCACCTCCTGTAAAATAAACTGAAACACAGACAGGCTAAAGCTCCGTCTTTTAGAGACTGTGGAGTGACGCAACAACTGCACCGATTAATTGATCCCCAGACTGTTGGAGAGGTTTTTATTGTCATGTATTTTAGGTCCGCAATGTTCTAACGCCCCTGATTGCCAAACCCTGACTGATTTCGTCACATGAGGTATTCCCTATCTTGATCTTGCTACTTTTCTGTTCCACCCGCTACACTTAGCATCAGGGCTCTTTGCAGTTACCTGTGAAACAGACAGATCCAGCTGGGAAGCTGCCTGAGAATCAGGACCATAGTGTTGAGGGAAGAAGGGCAAAGGTGTCATGGTTTGTTACCTGAAAACACTTCCTTGGGAATTACAAAATAAGATAAAAGGAATGGGAACAAAAGTTTAAAGAAAGCATGCATGCACACCTGCTAGTTAACTTTGACTCATATTAAGATCAGAGTAGGAAAATCAGTATTGTTCAGAGAAAAACACTTAAGGGTAATGAGTTTTATGGAAATCAGCACTAAACTCTCTCTTTAGAATAGAAAGAAAATTTAAATGAAATATCATTTAATCTCTTTTCCTAAAGAAAGGATCCAGACAGATACTTTATATCCCATATTATATCCATAAGAACCATACTGTCATATATTACCCTGTTTTTATATGGCTTGAGTAGTTCTTTAGCTTCATCACAAAGGGGGCAAGGATCCTACATGAAGGAAAAAAAAACAATTAGGCTGTTAAATCCAAAGAATGGTGCTTGTCCTAACAAAAATTAAACAAAACAAGAAGCAGGTTATACTTATTTTAAAGGACAGTTTTCTATCAGGTTAATTATACTTCTTTATTCCCAAAGCAAAACATTATCATAGAATCTTTTAAGTTGATAGAATTTCAAGGTAGATGGAATCTGCATTTTTTGGTTGTTTTGTTTTGATTTTTACATACATATTTATGTATGTATAATAAATTGAGATGCTTCGTTACCTATCTAGCTATCTAAGGCTTTGTCCTTTCTGAGTCAGGAGCACCTTCATGGCCTTTTGGAGTTGGCCTGACTGACACTACCAGTCTGCTGCAGCCACTTACATACTATTCTGACTGGGAAGCACTGAGCTTTACTGCCCTATTTTTCCTAATCAGTCTACAGGAATAAACCCATTAGAAGAGTGTTAGATAGTGTCCCATCTTTAAAAAGAGAAAAAAAAAAATCTCCATTTACTTCAGATGATGATTGTACTTATTTGTAATGTTTTGCTTGTTTTCTCATTACAAGTGTCAGGAAAAGGTATCCTGGACTAATATCCTACTTAAAGAACAAGGAAATTTTAGTGCCCATTGTTTTCACACTCTTAAACCACCTTGTGGAGAGGTCTGTTGAGAATACTACGGACTGCTGGCAGATTTTAAAGCATTCTCAGCCTTGAAGTCTAAGAAAAGGGACTAGCTGTAGGTTCTCTTACATGAACTCAGAATACTACCACTGGTTTCTATACAAAAAAAACCTAGCGTTTAACATATCAGGAAGAGATGAACTACTATGTAAAAGAAAAGCCCTTCCTCCAGCTTAACTCACTCCCTGTTTTGAAATGGGGACCGAAATCTTTCTGAATCTTTTTGGCCCTAATTTCCTGTGACAGAGAATTAGGCTCATCAAGTTGTTATTACCAGTAGCATTAGCAATAAACAGATTATGGATAGTTTGTGATATTTTAAGACAACCACGCTGAAATTTTCTAAAAAAGTGTCAAAAAGTAAACACAGGATCTTAAAGGTAAAAGCAAGACAAGAACATGCTAAATTGCAGAAGGAGCAAATGTACCAACCTCTTGCTTTTATAGTAAAGCTTGAGAAGAGCCTAGATCTAGGTGTTTTATTTTTGAACTAGCATCTACGGAAGTTTGTACAAATTATACATGCAAATATGTGCATATATTTCTATGAGGAAAGGTTCATCACATTTTTAAAAGTACCTAAGGAACCAAAACAGAGTAAGATCCTGTGGTGTGGACCACTCAAACATTCTTTTCTAGCATTTTCCGTGGGACTTACTCACTCTGTGCCTGAACTGTAGTGGACATTTGTTGGGCTGGCTGCCTATTACCCACTCCCCTTTCTTGAAGTAAGCTTCATTTTGTTCCACAGGAACTATTAGCATGTGGTTAATTTCATCTCTGAGCAACACATACCTGACCTAGGCTCAAGCAATCAAAACATCCTACCCTTCTTATCTACAGTTAGCTCAGGGATGAGCTAATCAGAGCCAACGGACAGCCATGAGAATTTTGCTGGAATTTCTGTACATGTCTGAGGTGTGAGATCTGAGACTTGGAATTACTCCAGTCATCCACGAGAAGAGCCAGAGTGAGAATGGATTTAATCCAGAAGATGTAAAGCTGAAGAAATTGGTCATTAGTTTCTGAATCAAGCTATTCCTGAAATAAGAAAAACTCATGAAATCTTTTTTGTTTATGTTACTCTGGAAAGTTCTCCCTAATATTTATAATTGACAGAGACCTGGTACACTTAAGTATTTCTTTCACTGGATTGCAAGTTCCCGAAGGTGGGAGCAATGTCTTTTTATGAACCTCATGTGTACAGAACATATATTAAGTTGAATGGAAGGTTGGGCTTTTGTTTATTTTATTTTATTTTTTTTTTTGCTTTTGTTTATTTTTATAAATGTTTCTATCTCAGCTGGTGCCAAAACTGAAAAATAGTGCAGAAAGTAGGCCAAGTGAGCACAACTAGATTTATGAGATTATTTCATTCTTATAGTTAATTTTCATATGCATTTCCTGTCGTAGACTCTCAGGTGATGAAAAATTTTGCATTATGTAATTTCCAACAGTGCAACATGGATATGAAGACCTTAGATTAAGTATTCTAAACAAGAAATTCATTTAAAAAAACTACTTGAACTTTATTATTAGATAAAGTTTCTCAAACTGCTAAATGCCTGCCATCTAAAAGAGCTGTTAAAAAAGACCTTTTTAAAATAACTACAGTTTATTTCTTTTTTTATTATGAATTGCACACAGTGGTGTGAACTAGCAAAAAGAAATCACTAATATTTGTATCGCAAATTGCAAAAAAAGCTCTTCAAATATTTCTTAAAACTAGCTTTATGGCTTAAAAGCAGTAAGGATAAGAAAACAAGTACAATGAATCCTCATGCTACACAGGTTCTGTATTTGTGAATTTGCCTGCTTGTTAAAGCTTATCTGTAACCCTCAAATCAATACTTGAAGCACTTTTGTGGTCATTTGTGGACCACATGTACAGAGTGATAGACAGCAGCACTCATTCCACACTGAGGTCCAAGGTTATTCTTTGCCTTCTTGTCTCAGCTCTTATACTGTAAACATAAGTCAGTATCTCTTTAATGGTCTGAAGAGTACTACATTTTTCACTTTTGTGCTTTTTTGTTGGTGATTTTGAGAAATAGCCACCAAGCATAATGTTGAAATGCTGTCTAGTGTTTCAAAGCATAACCAGGATGTGACATGCCTTGTGGAGAAAAGATGCATGCTACGCTTCATTTTGGATGGGTTAATAGTGCCATTGGCTGTGGGTACAACATTACTGAATCAACATATACATTAAATAAGGCATCTTTAAACAGCAACGCACAAAATAAGGTTAGGTATTTGATTAGTTGACCAAAATACTATGACCAGAGGCTCGTGAGAACCCTGTATGTTTCAGAGAAGCAATGGTCAGTATTTGCAGATTCAGTGTTCATAATGCTTTTATAGAATGGTTCAGTCAGAGTTTATGATAGTTATGTTCTACAGTATACCACAAATAACTACAAATAGTAAGAACTATCATTTCCAAATAATATACTTCTAAACGTTATATTATAATGTATAGTTGTTTTTCAGTGTAAGGGTCAGATGACCATTAAATATACAAATTTATCTTCTGAGAACTGTGAGACAAAGGAGTGTCTGGGAAGGAGACAGTTACTTCTGCTGTGCTGATGGAGAAACTGAGGAGCAGGTCTGAAGAGTGTGTTACGTTACCTTTCCTTGCAGACTTATCCCCCTTTTGTATATGTGCACCTTTCTTTGTCCAATAATTTCAACATTTTGTATTTTTAAGTAGCAGTTTTACTTTTTCATCCTGTACCTTTGTGAATAAGGTCAGCACAGGCAGAGTTGTCTTAGAGTTGGCAGAGAGATTTCTCAGTAAGAGTCCAAAGGAGGATTTAGCAAGTTGCATGCTAATTCCTTGAAACCAGAGCATCTTAATTCTGCCAAAAGAAAAATAAACCAGTAAACTTACCACCTTAGACATTGCTCTTCACAACACAAACCCTAAGTTGTAAACTTATAATGGAATTAGAAGACTTCAGAATTGCTTCTTGGAGTCCAGAAGAGTCAGGGAGGCCCAGATGTTTGGCAAGTCTACATAACACCTCAACATTCCTTGTATCGCAAACAACACCAAATTTGAATGGGGAAAATCCATATTTATGGATTATCTATGTACTTAATCACTTGGTTTCTGTAAGTAAACTACATGGGTTTATTAAAATGAAAACTAAATTTCTCCTGCAGGTTTTGGCAGCATCCTGATGATGCCAAATGTGGAGGCATCCTGAGATGGTTTTGTAATAGTGATAGCTTATCTTATAGGCAAACATTCAAAAACATCCAGCCACCATTATCACAGGAAATAATAAGTAAATGGCACAAGTCCCCAACTGAATGGACAGGTTATCTCTTATGAGATCGATGTAAGAGATGGGGAAATACAAAGGTATAGTTAGAGGAACTACAGTGGCAAATCAAGCTGAGTTAACTTGTCAGAAATAAAAACTTCTGCTCAATTCCTAAGAATGTATTTTAAAAGGAGACCGCCATAATTTTCAAAAACTTCATACAGAAATGTACTAGTGTTTCTACTGGAGAGATTCCAGTAAGAACAGCTTAATAGCAGCATGTCAAACACTAGGCTTTGAAGCTCCCTCATCCTGCTACTTTGCTTGACATAAGACACCCTGTTATTTCTAGCTATTCTTCTGAGCCTCCAGCTTTGTCTTTAAAACTACAAATATTATAACTTCATTTTTAAAACACATGTGCACTGTTGGCTTTATCATTTTTCAATATTCCTACAATGAACTCATTCCTGGAATCATGATTGCTTAACTTTGCTTTACTTTCTCTCTCTAACTTTATTTAACACTTTCCTCTCCCTTACCTTGGCAAATTTCAGCTGCAAAACATTCTCTTCCCAGTCCTTGAATACCCAGAGATTATTTCTTCATCTGAATCTCCATTTCCTTTCCCTTTGCCTAAAAAGCACAGAAGTTGCTTTTCCTCATTTGGCCTGGATCTCATGTCATTTTTTTTTTTTTGAAGAGGTCTTAGTGACTGTATTACCATAGTGGCCAGCCTATAATTCTCCATCTTTATACTGTTATAGTTTTCTCTATTTATGTCTCCTCTACTATAATGTAAGTTCTATAAAAGCAAGTTTTTATTCACTCCTATATCTCTAAGTACCTACAATCTGGCATACTGTAAGAGCTTAAATATTTGTCTGAATATTAAAAGTATTGGAGTGAGCCTTTCCCATCTTCTGCAGTTTCACCTCTAACTCTGTTCAATTACTCAGTGTGTAGAGAAGTCACTATTTAGACTTAAAACTAAAGGTTAGTGCTCTCCTTAGGGTGTCCACTAGAATTTGGGCTGGGGTGCTGTAGCTGGTTCCAATCTCTTCACTGCCACCATGCTGAATCTCCCCATGCTCTGCTCCACAGAGCATGACCATATTAATTAAGTGTTAATCTTTGCTGGCAACCAGGCTCCTCAGTGTAAGATTAGCTTTAAACTCATTTCAAACAAAATGATATGACTTTAGAGAAAACTATTCACTCATATTAAACTACAATAGAGACCACAGGACAAAGAGATCAAACACTGATCGTGAAAACAATGATCTTTCCTTTACTTTCAAGCGCTTACTCCTCTACTTCTACTTAAATATTCATGCTAACTAAATGATTCGCATAATGCATGAAAAAGGAATGTGATATGAATTTTTCAAAGATCTGCTATCCAGAGTTACTGCAAGGTGGAAAGTGATCTAAACAATTTCACAACATTCTGTGTTAGTCTCAACTAAGTGCCAAGCTCTGGTATCTACATTTTCTGTAAAATTAGCAGAATCAAAAAACTCCAAGAGGTGAATGTGGTTGGAGACTCAGCTTCTAAAGCCAGCTTTGTCTAAATAGCTTAAAAAGGAAGGTGGTGGCAGTGGGGGGAATGTTACCCATATTTATATATATGTAGAAATTTCTGCAATCACTGGACTCAGAAAGGCTCCATACCACCAGTGGCACACCATCCTAGGATGTTGGTCAAAGAAGTTGTATGACACATGGAAGAAAAAAAATAAAAATAATCTCTATTTATTTATTTACTCTGGTGCTGGGGATCAAACTCAGGAATTTCTGCTTGCAAGGTGAGGACTTGAACCACTGAGCTAAATCCCCAGCCAAAAATTTGCTTTATTAAAGGCAGAAATACAGCATTTAGAAATGAGAAGGATCAGGTGGTCTATGGCAGGGACTTAAAACTGTAACAAGATGGTGAAGTATAGCTACATTCTTTTGGTGGAGGGATTGAAGATTTATTGATGTCTGGCTGATAAGGAAAAGAAAACTTATTGCTTTTACCTAGCTGAGTTGAGACTGAGGTGTTAAGGCTTTAAAAAAAATTCACATTCACAATGGAAATTTGCTTCAGTATTTGCAACTTGACAAAACACAGCATGTGGTCTTGGTTGCACCCAAGACAAATAAAACCTGTCATAGTAAACAGAGTTGCTATTCATTCCAGATTTGCTAGAATATTTGTTCAACCAACTCAGAACTAAATAAAATCTTCAGTGATGTTACAACCATTCTATTTACAACTTGTCCTCTTCTCCACTGTTACTCTATGTATCTACTTTTTTACACATTTCTAATCACTTAAGCACAGTATGTTTACTGAGAAATGTATGAAAGTGACAGAAAAGGAATCAGGGAGAGGAAGGGCAAAAGGGGTCTCAGGAGAGCAGAAATGATCAAAGTGTTTATGTGCACATACAATGCCAAAATGAAACCCATTATTCTGCATAATATGCACTAATAAAAAAATTAAAATAAAACCAATTACCACCATGTGACGAAGTATAAAAATTATTGTTATGGTATTTACAACCTGTATATTTTTCAAATACCCTAAAGTACGTCCAAGTTACCACACTGTTCAATTAACTCATTTCTTTGGAAGTATTATGAAATTTTATTAGAGTCTGACATAAAGCAAATGCTCCCTATCTCTCTCTTAGGCAGGTATTAAGGCTAAAATTCCTTAATTCTTGTATCCTATTTAATGCTAGAAAAATAAAATGAAAAACGATGCATTCCAGCGGGAGCTCTCTAATATTCTTCTTGGAACATTTTACTAACTCTGTAAACCAGAACACCATTGCTGTCAATGTCACATTCACCGAATTATGCTTCCTGAAGTAAAATCTTAATGTGGGCCACTCAGTCAATAGGACATTTTCATTAGTTCGATTATTTTTCAACCGTATCTTAGCACTATAAAAAATATCCTGAAAAGCAGTCTTAGCTTGTTAGCTTACGACTGTGAAGATACAACACTTTTTTGATTATGTCACTCAATTTAGTCATGAAATATACATCCTTTTTATACACAGACACAATTGTTTCCTTTATATTTTGTCACACGCCTCTGTGATATAAGCAGAAAAAGAGCTGTGTTCATAAAATCAAAGAAGCAAATTGGGTCACCTTTGTCACAGATGTTAAAAAAAAAAAAAGCAAGAGGCATGAGAAAAGGCATAAGACTGGACTTAGAATGTGCCTAAAACAAATTTCGCAGTCTAACAATAAAGACGGTGACTCCTGCTGTTTCAAGTCCAATGCCACTCAGAGGCACGGATCCCCTGAAAGATAAAGAGAATGCTGGCCTTTCAACAAAACCGAGGCTGACTTCATTGGTCTTTATGGAAGAATCAACTACAACATGGGAGGAGGACTGATTGGACCAATTCAGCCCTCCTTGAAGCAAGATAGGGATGATAACTTAACTTTATAGCATTTTCCCTGCTAAGCACTGAAGGGCGTACCATTAAAGTGGCCGATTACGGTACAGAAAGAAGCCAGGGTCGTTTGAGCCTTTATTAAGGATTATTCATTTCTTGCATGAGCAGCTGCCCTAGCTATGGCTACGCATCATTTATGTGGGGCTCCTGGATTTTTCAAACATCGTGTATATCTGATTAGGAGGGAAACAACATTGTTCTCGCTTGAGCAGAGAAACTGACCTTCACTGACCAGTTTTATTCATAAAGAGTCCTTTGGCACACTAAAGCCCCAAGCTCACATGATCCTTCAGGGGCAAGCTGCAGTGTTAGTTCATGTGCAAAATCAAAAGGTCTATATAAACACAGGTACCGCCTCGGTTATTAACAGATAATGTTGGCGCTTCTTCACAAGAGTATAATGTAAATTTAACCAAACATTATTACCATAGCTCTTGCTGAACCTGTGTTCCAAAGAGAATTCAGGGCTACTGTTTAGTCATTTGTGCCATATGAGAAGTTAAGTACCCCATTTCACATTCATTACCACCTAAGTATGATCTGTCTATTTTGGACCGGATGAACAGAAACACACACACCTACACACACACACACACACACACACACACGCACACACATCCCTCTTCAGGGAAAGAATCCCATTATTTTAGATTACTGAACATTTATATAAGTCCTCTGGGTCACTGTGCTTTACCTAATTCATGGAAATGCAGTGTGCCCCGCAGTGCTTCTCTGTGCTATTGATCAGCCAGCTATGTCTGAACCTCCCTCCCTCTTAACAAGTGGGAACCTATCCTCAGATCTCAGGTGCAAGGGCAGGAGAGAGAAAATGGCCCTTGTGGAACAATGAGTGACAAGAAAAGGTACCACACAGGGATGAAACCAAAACTGAAAATTGAACAGATACTTTGAGGTATCAATTCCAAGAGGCTAAGCAGGATTGGGAATGAGGCTAAAGAACAGAAACAGGGAATGAGGCAGTACAAGGCCCAACTTGGAGTGGGGTCCCTGACTCACTGGCACGAGTGAGATGACAGGTATTTTCCTGGCACCTCGGCCCCAGCAGTTCGGGTAGCTAGCAGGGCTGATAAGGAGATGGCACCGACTCAGACAAGATGTTGCAAAAAGATCTTGAGCTAACCATCTGCTGTGGCCATTGTACATGGCGTCCTGATCAGCTTTGTTCTGACCAGGCATTCTGGACCAATGTTCTGGTTCTACACAATGCATTAAACCATGAGTGGAGGCCTATATCATGCCCCAGTCCTGGGAGGCAAAGAGCAGCTCTTTAGGTCAAACTGCCTCTCTGCAGCTTCCAGGTTTAGTGCCAACAGATTCTCCAACCAGGTGACCAGAGAAGCCGATAGAGGGTCAGTATCTAGAAAGACTGGTCACATGAGTGCCCACAGATAAACTCTTCAAATTATTATCATGACCATGAGATTTCCAAGCATTTTGATGTTTCTATTCCACTGTTTGGACTGATGGGTTCTACATTCATTTACATTCACACACATTTAATTTGCAAAAACTTTGTGAAAATTTTGAAGCATTGACCTTACCTACCCAATAATGGTACAATTTCACTAAAAATATATAACATTTATATATCCACCACTTAATATACGCACACCAATTTTATCCCCTTCTAATTCTCAGTAAATTTTGTTATCATCCTACTTGGTGGTTAGCTCCTTTCTTTCTTTACAAATACTGTAAAGCATATAGAGTCACCAACTTCCTATACTAGATACATGCAACACAAATGCTAGATGTGTTTTAGTGGATTCAGGAAAAGCATGTTAAATTTTTAACTAAACCAATAAGTTATGCCAGGCCTCATGGCGATTAGTAAACTAATGATATCACTCACTAATTTGTGCCACAGTGAGGAGGGAAAAAAGGTTAAAAAAATGAGGAAGAGATGATCCCCACTCATGAAGAACCACAAAATCTGACCGTAAGATAAGACATGTATCCATACACAGGTAAACTAGAAATACAGGAGGCACAACAATTGGGGCATATAACAGATAACTTCAAATGCTATTAGAACATGGGCTGTAAGTACTATGGGCTCAGATTAGAGGTGGTTTCAAAAGAGAAGTAGCTTAAATCATTTAAAATTTGGATATACAAACGAAGGGGAAACATCCCAAATTTGGGATTAGACACAAAGGTGTTGAGGTAGGAAGGTCATAGCTGTTTAATAGTGTGACTGTTACTCCTGATATGCCAAATTCACTGGATCAAGAAATGCCAAGCAGATAAGTACAGCCCACTCCTGGGGGTGTCTGGGAGGGTCATGGAGGTACGGCTTTGGATTACTACATATGGTCCCTGGGCCTGTTCCTCTCTGGCAGTCTTTTCCTTCTTTGTTTCCCAACCACCATGAACTAAGCAGCTTTGCTCCCCACACCCTTCTGGCATGATGTCTCTGGGCCTTACAGCCAGCCGACCAGGCACTGATGAGCAAATTAAATCTCTCCTCCTTTAAATTGTGTGTTGAGTATTGTGTCTCAGCAACCAGAAAGCTGACTAATACAGTGGAGGAAAACCTGAATGGAATTAAGAGATTTCTTTTGGAAGGTGAACTGGAATGAACCTGTGGAGGAATTTTAATGGTGGTTAAGCAATGTGTAGTATCATGTATGTCCTGGGAACCACTGAAGGGTTTTGAACAAGTGGTGTAGTAACCAAGTGTTTTGGAAGATTAACTTGATGACAACAGGCAGAAAGCACTGCACAGGAAAGGAGAATGGAGGTGGGAAAGAGTTAGAGATCCATTCAACAATCTAGGTGTGGCATGAGTGGCTCATTTATTCATTCAACAATTACCTAATGTTCTCCATGTATCACATGCTATTATAAGTGCTGAGGTACAGTGATAAACAAGAAATCAAACTATCTTGCCCTCACTGAGTCCACATTCTAGTGAAGAGACTTTAATGTCAGGCTATATCAGATAAATGTACAGGAAGGAGTAAAGCATGTGATAGTACAAAGGGAGGTTCTTTAAATATTCTCTAATCAGGTGTCATTTGAATGAGACTAAAGGATTAGAATGTGCAAAAATCTGAAGGAGGAGCATTTCAGGGAGAGGAAACAGTAAATACAAAGGTTCAAATATGCAGACAAACATGATTTATTGAAAGTGATAAAAAGAATAGCATGGCTGAGGCACAGAACATAAGGGAAAGAGGGGAAACAAGTAGGAGATGGGGTTAAAGAATGGTCATTAGGGTTCAAATCATGTAGCATTTTTGGGCTATGTTAAGAGAGTTTAAGTACAATTAGATATGGATGAGGAAAGTTTTATGATTTCATGTGAAACACTACTCTACCTACTGCATGAGGAACGATTAGGGAGCAGGAGTCAATTGGACCATTGAGGAAGAAGCGTGGAAGCAGAAACCTAATTAGGAGATGACTGCAGTAGTCTGGGTGAGAAAGGATGGTGGGGATGACTAGAGTAGCAACACAGCCAACAGGATCCACTAATGAATTGGACGTGAGGAATAAAGAAGGTAGTAAGGATAATCCAGGTTTGGTTTTGAGCCTTTAGGTAGATGACAGTACCATTTACTAAAAATGAGGAAATTGAGGCTAGAACAGATGGAGTGTTATTGGGACCAAGATTCAGTCAGGGAAATACTGGAGTTCAAGCACACAGTGACATATACAGGTTTGATACTCAGGAGCAATGACAGAGCAGAAGATAAACATTTGAGTCTCCATCAATTTAAGGATTATATTTGTGGCTATGGAACTAGATGAGATCATCTAAATAGAAAAAAAATAGAGGACCTGGTAAAGGGCTCTGAGACAGTCCAACCTTTAGAGGTGAGTAGAGAAGAGCCAGTAAAGGAGACAGAAAGAACGGTTTGGGAGGTAAGAGGAAAGCCAGGAAAGCATGTCATCACAAAAGCCAGTGGGAGAGAGAGTTTCCAGAATGCAGGGGTGGTGACAGCTTGCTTCGAAAAGGGGCAGCAAAATAACATAATGTAAACCAGAAGAGATGTGTCTGACGTTGCTTTAAAGGGACGAATTCTTCCAAGCAATGCCTACTGCTAAAATGAACTACTTTGACTGGTTCTTGCTTAACTGGATATCTTAACTGGACATCTTAACTAAAAGGAGATATTTTGGGGTAGGCTAGAGACAGTGGTTTAGAAGAGAAGAGTGAAGGCAAAAGTTGACTGAGTAATTTAAAAGGGATAATAAATGTAAAAATCTTTGTGTAAGTCAGTAGGCAGAATAGAAAAGTAAACCTTAACTGCAGATTACTAAGTAATATTAACAGTAAGGTATTATAAATAATAATAATCATAATAATCCTATATATGGAAATGCATTTAAATGAAGACTTAAATATGTAGTAATAATAGCTCAGAAATGGGAAACTGAAAAACTGAAAGATATTTTAAACAAATAGTTAAAAATTTCAGATTGCGAACATTACTCAAATAGGAACTGCTAAGATATTACATCATTGTCAAATACCCTCATCACTAATCTAGGTAAGACTGGCCAGAAAGTGCCTAGCACAAGGTGCTGGCTTAGTTCATTCAGGTCTCACAAAATTCCACAACAGCACACTGAAATGGAGTTTTTGAGGAACTGAAGTTTCCTTTCACGAGGTTTTAAACAAACGCCAGTTCTCTTCCAGTTGCACCTTCCCAGTACTTGCCTTTATTTTGAAAGGTGGGAAAATTTAAAACCATTCCTATTTAACCTATGATATCCACAATCCATGTGTGTTTCTTTTTTGTTTGCTTGGTTTTTTTTGGTGCTGGGGATCGAACTTGGGGCCTTGTGCTTGCAGGACAAGCACTCTACCCACTGAGCTAAATGCCCAGACCCAATCCATGTGTGTTAAAACAGAAGCTACCTAGATATTGGTAGAGTTGGACTTTACTGATAATCTTTAAAGACAAAACTTGTCCAAAGCAGTTCTAAACAAATTGTCTACAGAGATTTAAAAAAATAAATAAATAAACTCAGCTCCTACTAACTCAACAGTCAGAGGAATTAAACATAAATGGCATATTTCTTCATTTACAGCATTAAAATTACTCTTCACATGGGGTTTCAGTTGGAACCCTGCATGTTTGCATTCCATGAATACGTTTTTTAGGCAAGGGTCTCATGAATACAAATCTCAAAGACAAAGGCAACTGTTACTAACCAGTTCTGAGGTACTGGGAAAAGGCTCGCCTCTCTGAGTCTCAGTTCCATCAACCGTCAAATGGAAATTCTACCACTTGTCCTTGTCATTTGCCAGAGATACAGAGGAACCACGCCCATAGGCTTTGGGGCTCAAACACCCTGATCTGAGGAGGGGAAATCCCATGCTGAAGAAGCACCATGTGAATGACCTGTAAATGCAGAAGGCCTTGAACAAAGGATGGGAAGGCTCTTTCACCGTTAGTAGCCTAAAAATTCTTGGCTCTTTAAAGAGGACGATAATTTCCTTACAGATCCAGGCAGAAGTGTGAAGGCATTTGTGCACTGCCAAGTCTTTTCTTTTGCTCTTCAATCACAACTGGGAAGCCTGGTGTTGAAAGGATTGAGTTGGGAAATGGGGGTGACACTGAAAGGGCTGGGCCCTCATCTTGAAACTGTAAACATCTGAGATGGAAGAGTTTCCTTGCAAAGGAAGAATAACACATTTTTTCTCGCTATTAGATACATTTTAAAGAGTATTTTTAATGACAGATCCTATTCACCTTGGCATTCTCGTCCATGTATAGAAACGACACTACTTTTGCCTTGGCCTGTAGCAAGCTGACACATGTGAAGTAGAAGGGGAAAGAAATCTTCAGTATAAGCAAGAGTTTGTTTTAGAATCTTTAGACCTTAGCAGTCACTCTTTCCAGATCATTGCTTCAGAGGAGTCTGCTCATAATGGGGTTGATTCACATAATAATGTCAGGGGAAGGTTTCCAGGAAAATACTCAGCTGAGAAAAATAAAATGATGCTAATCAAGAACAGCAATGTATTTTCATGATACTCTCCCTCTAGAAACAAGGAGTCCAAAGGGGGATTCTTATTAACACAATGGGGTCTGCACACACTGCAGCCCCCCTCCATGCTCAACCCCCAAAATACTGACTCAGCAACTGGCCTAGAGCCAGAGGAACATATTCCAAATTCAGATTGTGCAACAATGTTCAGTTCAATTATGACATAATGGCTGCAAAGCTGCTCCTGAAAGCCAAGAAAACCTGAATAATGTGGTTGGGTTATATCATACATGAGGGCTTAATAGAGTTTTAAAACCAATTTGAAAATTCCTTTATTCCATAAAGACAGCATTAAGATGAGGGCAAAATCATCTAGTTCAAGAAATGGGAACAAAGTGCATAAGGAATTATGCAGTCTCCTTTCCACATTATCTTTCTTAACTGAAATGACCCATTCCCTTTGAAGATATCTCTGATATTTAATACTGACTCAGAAAGAAGGTAGTTTCATTAAACTATCTTCGTCTTGTGCCTGGCTAGTAATATCAGTTTTCTTGCTATTTAGAAGCACACAAGCCAATTTCCAAAACAAGATTTTGTAATTCAAAATCCATCCACCCAGGCAATGTCTTCTATTTATTACCAATATTCTACACATTTCCAATTCAACTTGCCAAACAGGTGAAGTTATCCTTACTACCACACAGGACCTGAAAGATGTTTCATGCATTTCCAGCCATTTTGTAGCAAAGGGCTGAGGACATTTGAACTCCTGAATCCAAGATTTCACAGGATTTGTGATATCATAAACACCACAGAAATGCAGTGCTCAGTCTGAAGGTTGGAAACTAGCCACTCTTGGAGTGAGGCCCTGGCAATCTCAGATGTGAGACTCTACAATCTTCTGGGTCCTATTCTATTCTTTAACAGGTCTCTTTAATGGAGTATTTTAATATTTTAGAATTGGAAAATGACTTTGGATAGGAAAATAATGTTTAACCAGGTCTTTCACACTCCATTTTTTGCTCATTTTTCTAAATTTTGTCCTTGAATGATGACATATTAAATGAGAACATGGAATTTCAGAACTTGAAGCCATCTCTAAGTTTAATGACATTTCTTCTAAAAAACGTCTCAGAAAGGCATATATATAAATGCTAAGAGTATATTAAATGACAGAGACCATGCTTGTTTCAGGCTTATTTTTAGGTTGGAGAGAAAAGAGAAAGTCTCAGCTTTGAATGAAAAATTCTTTTAGCATTGAATAAAGTTCTGATCTCTAAATTTAAGAAGATTCACATTAATTTCATTTTTGAACATGGAAATACAGCTGAATTTAGATCTTTTGTTCCCAGGGATTACCCCCCAAGTTGCCCTAGCTGACTGTGTTTCTACTAAATAATAGTATCCTTTCTTTCAAGTGACTGGAAGGACTATATGTTTTAAGAAGTAAAGAATCAAATAATCCAATGTCATTTCCTTCCTTCCTGACTAAACTAGAAACCATTTCCCCATTATTTTATTATTAATATGAAAAAGTACTGAACAATAAGAGGAAATTCATTTGTTTACAGTTAGAACATTCTAGTTTCTGCTATAATCTCACTGGCAACAGGAAGAAGCAGCATATACCCACGACTGCCCTATTAAAACACAAAAAGATGTCAACTTTGAGCTTCTTTTGAATGTTTTTAGTAAAGGAGGAAAAACAAGTATGGGTTTTCTTCAATATTATTTGAGCAACCTAGACTTAAAATAGTGACCAAACATTGGTTCTCTATCCTCGAGGCAGGACCACAGCAAGATACCAGAGCCCTAAGTAAGCTAGTAATTTAGCACACCTTCATGAAAATCTTACAATATCTGCTGAACAGGCATTTAGATGAGAAGCTGAGCATGGCAGGCCTGGAGGGAGAGGGTGAAGACAGGGCAGGTAGGGTATTTTAGCTTGTATATTCCAGTCAACACAACAAAGGTCCTACAACTGAACAGGCCAGACCTTCTTAGAAGGCAACTTTTGACCATTTATGAATTTTTAAATATGCCATTCCCTGCTCCAAGTTGTTACAGTTTTACTTCTAACTGCTTTATCAACCCAGAAAAGGGAGAATTGTTGTTTTATATTATTTTCTCTACCTTGTTGCATTCACAATATTTTCACACCCTTTATAGATTCAATCTTCCTTTGGGGACACTGCCTTTGCATATCCAGAGCATGTATTGAGTGTTTGAAATCTGCTAGGTACTAGAAATATAAAAGCGATTAAAATATTTTCCTGCCCTTAAGAAATTCACCTTGGACAGAGGAAAGATTGGCAATATAATACCACCTTAATGAAGGCAATAACAATAAAATGGCTGTTATGAGATATTACTACTGATTGCTGAAGTTTGGATATGGCTTGAGTGTATCCCACAAAGATTCACGTGTTGGAAGCCTGGTTGGTCCTCCATGTGGAGGTGTTGAGGTGGTGGAACCTTCAAGAGGTAAGGCCTACTGGAAAGTAATTAGGTAATGGGTTCTAGAAGGATGCACCAGCTTAATGCTTATTTCTCAACTAATTCTTTTAAGAGTGGGTGCTATAAAGTGAGGTTATCCCACACAGTTTGCCCCTTCTGCATGCAGCCAGTTCCCTTTTTCTCCAATATGATGTGACACAGCCAGGGGCGCCTTGCCAGGACTCTAGTGCTATAGTGTTTAGATCCCCCAGCCACCAGAATCATAAGGCAAATAAACTTCTTCACTCTGTAAGTGACCCAGCCTAAGGTATTTTGTTACAGCAACAGAACAAGGACTAAGACATTACTGAAATGTTCTGAATTCTTGGAAATAAATACTTTCTAATAATAGTGGACAATGAATTTTGCCTTCATCTGCAGAAAGTTAATTTTTAACTTACATAAGAATTGGAATAAAAAGAGAATAATGTTTTCATGATTCCTCATCCCTATGCCTACACTGAGATAGGAAGTTAAGGATATAGATCATATATTTATACTAAGTTTAACCACAACTTTTCACTTTACATATTCTTCCCCAAGTGATTTTTTTTATTAGTACTTGTTTGAGATACATAATGAATATATTCATTGTGGGGAGCTGCTACAAATACATATCACATCTTAGTCCTTTTTCTTTCCCCTTTCTCCTCTCTCCTCCTTCCCTACATTCCCTTCCCATTTGTAAAAGGTCCATCTCAAGTGATTTTGCCCCTACAACTTGCTATGTGATAGAAGGGAAAGGGTGGCAGAAACTTACTGAGTCCTTGTTACCTGTCTAGTTACACATACCTGATCCAGATGGTTTTTCCCCTTCAAAATAATTGCAAACAAGAATAAAATTACATTCAGGGACTATTCCAGCTGGCTTTTGGCTTCTTTTGGTGAATACACCTTGAACAAAGTAGTAGCAAAAATTGGACTTAAAATAAGGATCAAAGAAAATCTTACTACTAGTACCAGATCACCTCAAGCTCTTGCTATTTCTGAAACCCCAAGCTCTAGCATTCGAATAACTGAATATATCAGCCAGCTAGAGTATATACAAGTAATGAGACACAAAAACTTTAAAATAAGCTCATTTCGAAAATATCTCTCCCTAATGGCTCTGGGCACTTAATACTATGATAGAGCCAGGCAACTGGAACGCAATGGAAATACAATCCAATATATTCCCAAGTTAGAAAAAATTCTCATTTTTAATTACTTACCTATCAATACTACATGTAAATAAAACTACATAGCCACATATTTCTCTCATGGAGTAAAAAAAAAAAAAAGTCCTCTTTCTTTGGCAAGTGGCTACTACTGGACTACAGCAAGCAGGGTAAAAAGAAAATCTGGGTCCTATCTAAAGTACCCTACAAATCTTAATTTTCAAAATAGAGCCTTTCTTATTCCAGACAATTCCTTAGTAGAACAGAACCCTGGTTATTAGGCTACCGCATTTCACACAGAACCATGATTAGCTCTGCCTTGTCCCATGGATAGGATAATCACTCAGTATTTCCAGGGTACACTTCTTTGCACTTGTTTTATATCTGTTATTTACCAATAATGCGCCTCAATGTATACATTTCCAAATATTGGTGAAGTTTCATATACATTTTTATAAGCTATTCCACAAAAAATTAGTACATGAGAAGATGGCGGCCTCTTTTGGCCATCTCCTCTTGCTCAGAGTCGTGCACACTGAGACACAGCTTGAGTGACTAATTAACCAAGGACGCCAGCTTATGTTGGAAAATGTGCTGTAAGTGTTGAGATAGACAGTAACATATAACCTGTACTTGAAGAACTAAGAAACTTTGCTTCATGCTGGGCCATACTGTGGATTTTTAAGGACCCTGACATTAAAGTAGTATATAAACATTATCTATTAAGAATAAAGATCACCCAGGCAAAAACTTGTTAGAGATCCCCAGAAACAATGGCAAGCCTATTCATGCCGGTGACAATTTAGTGGGCACTTTTCTACCCTTGGACTTACTAAAAAGTTACATGAACTGATATTTGTCTGGGCTGACTGACAAGGCTAAGTATTTGTTGGGAATTGTACAGTCTCTGATTTTTTCTCTTACTGTTCAGCACCCGGAGGGCTACTTCTGCCCAATAAAGCCAGGCGGGTCTAGACAGCTGTGCCCAGAGAGCCCAGGCACTCACCATGTTTCCCTCCTGCACCTTTCAACCTTTTCACCCCAGTTAAAGGTCATCATGGCTGCTCAAAAATACGTATTTTAAAAGGCATTCTCAGCCGACTGCCAAGTGTGATTATACTGCTACTTCATAGACTTCACCTAACCCCGGGATCAGGGGATCTGTGGGTCACTGGGAGATGTATAGTGGAGATGTTCCCAGCTTTCTCTTTTCCTTCCCGTCATATTATTTTCACCTCCCAGAGAGAGCTCCCTCCCTCCTCACACCGCGCGCGCGAACACACACACACACACACACACACACACACACACACACACACACTTGCTTATATCTACCCCCCGTGGCTCACGGACTTATAGCTCCAGATTTAATTAAATTCCCTCTTAACGACAATCGAAATCGGCAGCGTGAAACGTAGCCGAAGGCTCGCAGGCCTCCTTCTCCCGCCCGCCCGCGACTGCAAGCGCCCACCGCCCGCCCGCCAACGCGGGGACCCACCTCGGGCTCGCGCACCCGGCGCCGGCGCCGCGGCTTCCGCCCGCCCGCACTTCCGCCCGCGCCCCGCACTTCCGCCCGCGCACGCCGTCTGGCCTCTTGCTTTCCAGTCAGATCCCAGCCCGTCTCCTCTCTCAGGGTGGCACCTGAGCCGTGAAACAATAGCAGACTGTAAAAAAGAAAATAAAATTTAAAAAAAAAAGAAAGAAAAAAAAGAAAGGAGAGAAGGAGGGAGGGAGGAAGGGGGCAGAAGAAACCATTGAAAAACTAGAAAAGTGATTTCACGTATTTGGGCAAATGTTTAATAACCGGTCTC
The DNA here is from genome assembly GCA_004026905.1 of Hystrix cristata. Taxonomy (NCBI): domain Eukaryota; kingdom Metazoa; phylum Chordata; class Mammalia; order Rodentia; family Hystricidae; genus Hystrix; species Hystrix cristata. Next base: position 23,718 of record PVJO010009410.1, read on the forward strand.
AAGTGTGGGTACCGTCTTTTTGGCAGTGGTCAGTCTGGGCCATTTTAACGCCTGTGTGCGTTCATTAATTTATGTTCTGTCTACTGTCTCTGGTCCTGGCTGAACTAGGTTATAGAGAATAGGATGAGCAAAACTGGCAGCTATTGTCTCTCCAAATTTAGAAATCAGGTAGACATGGGAGACATTAGCATCTAAACCTTTAATAAAGAGGTCTTGCATTTCTTGAGCAAAGTGTTCTCTTTAAAGGAAGGCGTATGACTTATGAAAAATACAGCAGGAGTGTGATTTAGTTGACAAAGAAGGTTTTTAGACTGGGATTATGAAGAGTCTGGGACCAGGGCCGAGTTCGAAGACTGATCAGTGTGGCTGAGGCCTAGAGGGTGTTGGGGAGAGGACAAGCCTGAGCCAGGCCAAGTAGCCAGGCAGAGCCTTTCAGGATTGTGCTAAGAGCAGTGGGAGACTTTATATCACACTTTGTTCTGTCCCTGTGTAGGAAGAAGGTTGGGCCGATCACTTTTCTGTTCTGAAAGGATCCCTCAGCTTCTGGGAGGAGATGAGCGGGGTTTGGAATAGACAAGAGTGGACCAAGAAGGAAAATCATGAAGCAACTAAGTAGACCAGATTCCAGATGTGGTAACTTAAATGTTGGTGTTGTAAGTAGTGAGAAAATAATGGATGATAATTATAATAATACTCGAAGCTAATATTTATTGATTGCTCAAAGCTTTACACTCATTAACTTGTTTAATCCTGAGAACAATCCTATTAAGTATTATTAGTACCATTTTACAGCTGATGAAGCCTTACTTAATAACTTGCCCAAATTCTCATAACTAAAAAATGGCAGTGTTGGAATTCCAACCTGTGCTGTTGCTGCCAGTTTTCATGGGCCTGCCACTATATGCTCTATGTGTATTCTCTGACTTTAAAAAAGATACAAAACAAACCGGAGTCAGGAATGAATCTGTTATACATAACACATGATTATGCACAGCACTTGGTGGTAGCTTTTAGGGAACTTTTGTAACTGTAAGCAGACTACCTATGGTTATTTTTGAGTTGATACACTCTGATGAGACCTAATGTTTCTGGGGAAAAAGTCACTGCACCTAACACTTGCTGGTACAATGTCTTTAAAGAAATAATCTTGGGTATGGTTATAAACATCTTGGTAAAGCATGCATAATTTACTTTTTGTGGAGTAATAGAAAAGCTTCCTACAACTTTAACTCCAGAGAACCTTCCAAATCTCATTTCTCATTGGACAATGAAACTTCATAAAGTATATTAGACTTAGAAACATGATTTCACAAACTGAAGGAAAAGAATGGTTTCACCCAAGACCAACGATGAAGGCTTTTTACTATTGGCTACTGATAAATTTCTCCGAGTCGTCCATTTTGATAATTTGAATTAGAATTTCTTAGCTTGTTAAGTGATAGCATGTGACTGACAACCTCCATCTTATTGTTTCAGTTGAGGGTGGAACTCCCACTGAGTAGCTGGGAGCTCCTGATAAGCTGTGGTGGATGTCCTGTCACCTGGCTGAGGGCCTTTATCATAGAAGGCCAGTTTGGCTTCTAGGTCCAGGACTCCCGGTGCTGGGGATAGGAGGTTTGCTTTCGAAAATGTCTGGAATCTGACCAGGAAAAATGATTTTCTTAAAAAAAACCCTCAAAAAGAGCACCCAAGCAAATTTAATAAACATTTATTCAATGGTCATGAATAGAACATTGTATCAGCTTCTTTAATACCTGTTTTTAGCATTTATAACAAGTTCATGACATTTGAAAATGGTTTTTAGATGAGGCGTCCTCTCCAAGTGAGAGCTCCTGAATGCATATAAGGAATATTGAAAAATCATAGCATATTTTAAATTAGTTACTTTAACCAAATAATTTCAAAAGCAAAATTATAAAAATTATTTTATATAGATACGTCATTCAATGCGCAGGATGTGTAGCTTTTAATATGTTTCAGGTGATAGGAAAGAGTGGCAGTCTGAAGGTAGCACTGAGTCTTGTACAATTCAGGACATGCTTCTCGTGTTCGCATAGGCATTTGACCTGCGTTTTGTCCTCCAAGTCTGGATTCCTGTTCTAGGCTAGCCCCTGGGAATCTGGAGAAGACGGGAGCAGGGTTCTGTCCTGGTCTGCTCAGAACTCACTTGGACTGGGTTGTTTTCTTAGATCTCAATGCCCTGTCTGCTTAGCGAGATAAGCTCTGAGGCTGAACCCTACCCTGCAGAAGATCTGCTGGGACAGTCCAGTCTGCAACTTCTGAGATAACTCAAGGCTGCTGTCGAGGACACATTATCTCTTCTAGAGAGATAACTTGAGACCAGGCTCTTCCTCTTAATGCCTTCCAACTGCTGGACATGTAGTGTCGGGGGAGGCCTTCATTCCTGCCACCTTGGCTCTTTGCCTCTAGAAAAGCTGGAGTAAAGCGATGGCCTTTGATGTCAAAGCTTTCTTTTCTGAGTGCTTTAGAAAAATAATGTGTCTTGGCAGGTAGCAACTGCCACGCCAGCTCTATTTTCCAGTAACCAAGCTCTGTGCTGCCATTCAAAGAACATGTGATATGAACTTTGACTAGGTGGAGCAATCCCAGTAATTGCCACAATTTGGGTGATGGTAGAAGTATTTGGAAACAAGATAGGTTTCCTTCCCTGTCATTTTTCTGGTCTTTATAGTGAACATGTTTGTTTATTTCATGAGTCTCTCACCCCCACTCTGCCTACTCTGCAAAAACTAATCTGTAAGGTTCAGATATTATGTCATGTTTAAGGTCATAGAGAAAAACAGTGGCATCCTCCCAAAGAAAAGATGTGCCTCCAAGTCTGGGATTGTTGGGCCACTGGGGTGAATGTTGACACTGCCCCTCCCCCCCAAGCCAACCACTGTAGGATACAAAATTATAAGCCCTTTCCACTGGGAAGAATGCACCTCAGAAACCTAAATTCTGTATCTCTTTTGACATTTTAAAAACTCTGCTCTTGTGCCAGACATTTAAAGGACAGTGAAAAAATATTTTCAAAGGAGAAAAATGTTTATTTGTTTTAAGGCTTGCTCGGTAATCCACTTATGCTATTTACATTAGTTAAACAACCTTTCCATGTAAACACCATTAATTATGTAGTATAAGAGCCAAATAAAAATGCTAAAAAATAAAAGTAACTGTACAATAAATTAGTATAGCTTGAGTGCTCATATATTATAGGGAAACTGTAGAGTTTTACATTACATTGAGGGAGGGAGTACGCAATTTTTTTTCTATTGTTTGAGTTAATAAGATGGAACCAGCAGAAATGACATTTTACAGATGGATACCAAAGCTGTTAAAGTTTAAATCCACAATGAAATTACAGTTTTCACAAGGGCTTTGACTCACGTCTCTGTATTTTAAAAAGACTGGGCAGGATGGGGGTCTAGTGTCCCATGGATTTCCCCAAAAGGTTTGTTGGAGCAAAACTAGTGTTGTCTATTCTGAAATCAGTACCTCCAACCTCCTTTCGCGTGTAATAACAGAAGATTGCTTGTGTCTGTGCTTAAGGAGATGAATTGTATGCAGCTGCCTGGCACAAGCAAGACGGCAAGAGCGAAGCTGTTGAGAAAGTGTGTAGGAGACCTTGCAGTAACAACAGTGTACGTTTGTATCATCCTTTGTAGTGTTTCAAGGGTTTTCATATATATTAGTTAATTTGATGCTTCACAATAATTCTGTAAGGTATGTAGGACTTATATATTTATCCATCCCATTTTATAAAAAAGGAAGTTGAAACTTAGGGAGGAGATCACAACGAAGCAGGAATTGAAAAGCATTGCCAGACTGTTATTTATATTTTTCTACTACTTCATTCATATATCCTTTTAAACGTGAATGAAAAGAAGTATGTGTTCGTTCACAGCAATATTTTGTACTATGTAGGATCTTTTAAGAATATTTGAATACATTTACATAATTTCCTCAGGGAAAGTTTTGTTTTACCCAGAGAGGCTGGAAATGGATGTGAAATGGGAAAATGGTTTCCATTTATATGGATTAAGCCCATCTGTTATGTTCACTAAAGCTGGATCAGGGAGGAGGATCGACTTCCCACAGCATAAAGAGAGGAGAGAAGAGTGAAAGTCAGCTCCTCCGTTCCCTGGCGCAGATTCACACCTACCAACGGGGGCGTGTTTAGAAGAAGCAGGGGCGGGGCGTGTTCAGATAAAGCAGGGGCGTGACGTTACTAATCAGGAAGGAAGAATAATGCTGTCCTCAGTCTGAGAAGATTTCTACAGAGCTGCAATTAACGCTGCTCCAAAGAATTTTTCGGGGTTTCTCTCTCTCCCCCTGTCTCTTTCTTGATTCGAGTCTCCTTCAGAGTAATGTACTGAAATATTTGACCATATCATCTACTATGTCTACACAGCACAAAATAAAGGGAAATCCCCTTTCATTTATTTATCCAATATTTTAATGCTTACTGATTACCTGTGATGTGCCAGCACTGAGCGCTGGAACTCCAGTACTGAATCAAACGCATGTGCCTCTCAGGATGGAACTCATGGTCAAGAAAGGATGAAGGTTAATCAAATGATCGCATCAATAAGTACTGTACAAGTCCCCTTCTCCAATGGCAGTATTGACCAGCAGCTAGTTAACTGGAAAATGTAGTTAAAGTAAGAAAATATCTATATTTAAATATTTTGTTTTTTACTTGAAACACAGAAATGAATTTGTCAACTTTGATAGCGTCAAGGTGCTTTCTTTGAGGAATGGTCCAATCACTGAAGTTTTACATATATTTCTTACATAAAATCCACTCAGAGTGATAGGATACACATATTATCTACAACTTCCAGTTTTAGGTATGACGTACGATCAATATGTGCACATTAAAATTTTTAAAAATTTATTGTAGTAAAAGGTACATTTCCAGCAGTTCCCCTCAAGATACTCTCCTTTGCTTTGAACACACTTATATCATCCTTGGTGATGTGTCTTTAACTGTAATAAACATTCATTGTACCTTTCTACCACCCTTTGTATTTTAAGGTGGAAGAGGAACTTAAAGACATTGGTGAAGAAATTTGAATTCATTTAGATTTTTGTTTTTCTGCCAATCTTTTACACTTGTGTTGCCTACAACTAATTTAAGAGCAATTTTCCCCCCAGTTTTTTCAGGTCTTTCCAAAAGCATTTAACTTAGCTTTCACAGAAACAGCAACTCCTTTTTTATGTTCATATTTGAACAGTTCATGTGATATTTAATGAAACTACATAATTATAGTAATCAAGTACGACTGCCATAAACAGGTTTGGGAACAAAAACAACCCACTCATAGTAGGCATGGAACTCAGCTGATGGAGTGGAATGGATGAGGGTACCAGGCAGCAGAAGCCACAAGCATTTATCATGTCCAAGCAATCAGTCAGGGCATCTTTCAGAGAGGTTTGAAAACCTCAGTTAAGTCCCTGAGGAGGACAATTAACAGAGCTTCTGTTGTAATTAAAAACTAATAAACATTTCTAAGGAATTCAGTGGGTGCTATAAAGGTCTGTAGTTGAGGGCTATGCCTCCACCCTGGGAGGTCTGGAAGGGCACCTCAAAGGACTTCCAGTTGAGCTGAACTCGGGAGACCTTAGAGTTAACTTGGAGAGGAACTGCGGTAAGAATTCAGAGAAAGCTTGCTTTAGGCAGCAGGAGCCCAGTGTCAACAGTTTGATAGCTAATGGGGTATATGTTGAAAATGAGGAACTGAAAACCTCCAATGTGGCTGGAGCAGAGAGCTGTACTGGAGGAGCAGTCTGTAACAAGGCAGCAGAGAAGTCAAGACCGCTTGATGCCAGCTTTCTAGACTCTGGCAAGCACGGGGGTCTTCATTCCTACAGACAACAGGAAGTTGCTAATTCATGTGAAGCAAAGGTCTGCTTATTTGATGAAGCCAATTTGTAGAGTTTAGACCTTCAGATTTAATTTGGGCCCTTGAATTTTTTCCCCAGTCTAAGTACACTATAGGTAGTGCAGAAAAAATTTTTTTCTTAATCTCTGGCCCCAGGATTTCTTTTAAGGAGGGAACTGTCCTTATTTAGGAAACCATATTCATCAGCAGCTTGTGGGTCAAAGACGAGGATCTGAGGATAAATCTCAATATAATATAATAGATACTAAGTATCTCTGCTCAGAAAATAAGAGAGAGAGAAAGAGAAGGAGGGGCACAGTTGTATTAATTTTCTATTACTGCCAACAGCAAAGTACCACAGACCGGGTGGCTTAAAATAACAGACATTTGTTCTCTTAATTTTGGAGGTTAGAAATTTGAAATCAAAGAGAGAGCTAGCCATCCTCTCTCTGTGTGGCTCTGGATAGACTCTTTCCTTTCCTTTTCCTAGCTCCTGCTGGTGGCTGGCAATCCTCCGTGCTCCTTGGTTTGCAGCTGCATCCATCCACTTCTGCCTCTGTCATCACATGGCATCCCCCTCAAGTATTTGTGTCTCTTCTCTTTTTCTTATAAAGATGCCACTTATATTGGATTAGGGCCCACCCTAATGACTTCATTTTAACTTGCTTCCGGCTGCAAAGACTCTGTTTCTAAATAGTCACCTTCATAGGTACTGGGGGTCAGGACTGGGGGTCAGGATATACAATATTTTGGGAAGAAACAATTCAACCTGTAATAGGCATGGAGGGAGAGATGTAAGAAGGATTGGAAAAATCATTGGAGGTTAAAGAGCTAGGGTGACTACAACCAGTGAAAAACTGCCAGGGTGGAGTGGCTGAAAGGACCAGTAAGTGGTTCAGAGTGCTTTCTTTACTGTGTAAGTTGTGACAACCTGCATTACCCATGGTAATGACTTATGCCTTTTCAGTGAAAGTTCTGCTACACACATGTTTGTTAGTATTTTGGGTGTGGAGGTAAGGGGGCAAATGACATCTGGGTCCCTGAGAATTTCTTGGGCCCCATTGTTAGGGCCATAACTGTAAAGCATGTAATCACAGGAAACCCCTTTGCACCAATTTTTAAAAGGCTAGAAAGCTAGAAGAAAAAGCAATATCTATTTCTATGCCCAAATGTTCAACGAAATATTGGATCTCTGTAATCTCTAGCCCAGGGCTTTGGCCGTCTTCTCTCCCTCATGTTGGACTAGGACTAGGATTTCAAATATAATTATGAAAACTCCTTCCCTTCACTTGACCTGTCAGCCTTTTTAGGTACACTAGGAATGTTTGTGAGTCCCTTAGAAAAGAGAACAAAAAATCCCGTGTTCTATATCTCTTGCCCTACTCTTTTGTAAATATAAAAATTATAAATACACAATGACTTTAGCAGTGGAGGATGTTCTCTGAAGTTCAGTTTTCATTTCTTGTCAGCCACCCTGCTTACTTTGTAGTAAATTTCTGCATTTTATTTTTGGATTGGTGGCCGAGGCATCAAAACTCTTCCGTGCCTTTCACTCAGGTGAGCACCATGACTCAAAACAAAGAAATGACTTCCTGTAGCGAGTCCAGATGTTTGTGTTCAGCATTATTGCTATTAGCCATCAAGTCTGAGTTGTACACAATTAAATCCGTCCTTGAGGCCTGAAGGGAAGACGATCTTAATAATGGTTTAATGTCCTCAGAGTGAAATAGCCTGTAGTGGGGGAAGAACTGCTATCTCTGTGGACGACAATCCTACACTGTAGCATTTCTGCTCATTTCTGTGGTTCATTTACGTTGGTATTTAACACAAATGTGCTTTTAAAGCACATAAAGGCCTTCTTAAAACCTAAGTAACTGGCAAATGGTTAGAATAATTAATAAAGCAGTTTTTTTTTTCCCTGCAAGCAGCTTAAGGAAAATGAGAAAAATTGCAGTTGGCAAAGGTATTATTTCTGGCTAAGACATTGTGCCTTTGCAGAAACTGTCACCCCACCTCACAGGTGCTTATAAGTACTGAGACTGCTCAGGCAAATGGAGCAAAAGGCAGAGCGATTATCCAGAGATGGTGAACTAATATGAGCCTATATTTGGATATTTAGTCAAGAAGCCTCTAACGTCTTTCCCCACTTTGTGAGTCCTGCGTGGATTGTTGGCTGGAGTGACCAGATAATTCTCTTCTTTACCTCTGAAGGAACTGGTTAATCCACCCACTGCCCCGCATCATGTCAGGGCAAGTTTCGTTCTCTGTCTGCAGGGTGAAGACAGGCTGTCCGGGCTAACCCCGTGTTCACTCTCCTTGGACTCTGAGAACCAGCCGATCTCTTCCTTGAGCTAAGTATGTGGGCATGAGCCTGACAGGCTGAGAGAAGTCACCCTCCACAGGGAGGATACACACACCAGGGTGCGCCAAGGCCTGCTCTGGGTGCCAGGCCCTCCAGCTCTGCAGGTAGTTCTTTTCCATAGTTCCTGCTCTGCCTTTATCAGTCCTCGCAACAACCCTTCAGAGACAGTTATGCAGCCAGTATAAAGGAGATCACGCCCCAAATCCAAGATCTTCTGTGGCACCCTCATTTCGATCACACCTCAAATCCAGAGCCCTTCTCCTAGCTCTGTATAAACTCTCAGTGGCTATCGCAAATTACCGAGATTAAAACAGAGGGAAAAAGTCTCAATTCGAACTAGCTACACAGCTGTCCATTGGGGCCCATTACCTTGCAGACATAAAGCATTCCTAAGGTTTAAACATTACACTTTTCTAAAGTAACAGCGAGTTAAATTGGTCAGGATTCAGAAGACATCTCTCCAAATGGCGATAAATTTTTAAAATTCTTTATGAAATCAAGAGCGGGGACAACTCTGTGGGAAAAAGCAGGAAGACTGAAGGATAGTAATACTTTGGCAGATACAGATGTTAGAAAGAAAGCAGAGCTCAGTTATTCAAGACAAGACAGGATAAATTAGCATAAGCTTGGATAGAATAAAAGAAATTTAATATTAGAAGAAACTCATTATAAATACAAGGAAACTTTGGCATTGCCCTCTTGTACTGCTGGTGACAATTCAATTATAGTATAGTCATATTTCTTGTTTTATTATTGTTAACTGATTCAAACATATAACATTTCTATCAGTTTCCTCTCTCTTCCCAAGCATGTGCATGGGTGTGTGCATGTATGCATGTGTGCGTGTGTGTGTGTGTGTATGTGTAAAAATTAGGAAAGAGAGAAAACAGCAGAGGCCTGTGTTACTAGCTCCATTTGTCTGGGGGAAGCTTAAAACCCAGAATTAGTCTTCCTTCTTCCAATTCTGAAGTCACTTCTTCAAGTTATTTTTCACCGTAGTCCTATTCTGGGATTATTTGTGACTTCTTGGTTTAGCACTGTTCTCCATTTTTGTCCTCACTGACTCTTGCATACGTGCAGAGGTAGAAAAATCTAACCAAATGGAATAGTCAGTTCATGTTTTATCGTATTTTCTCTGCCTATTATCTGTTTGAAAAGTTTATTGGATTGTATATTATCTTTTATTACTTGCTTGAACTCCTCTTTCCTCTTGGATGACAGATAGACAGACAGACAGACAGACAGACACACACACACACATAGAATTTTGAGATTTTGAGTCAGTTTGTAATCTAATGATGCCCGTGTTCCTGCAGGTGATTTACACACCACATGGTCTCCCCCATCTGCGTGCTGTAACTCAGTAACTCGGTGGTAGCTTGACCTTCAACAGCTGCTGAGTCTCTAAGCAGGGCAGAGGAGGCCATTACAGCAAGGAAATAACATGTAACTTTCCAAGCTGCACGAAATACACCTATTGTGACTGGACGAATTACATATTCATGAACACTGAGAAATGAAATCTGCTCTGCTTGCCAACTACTCACCTTGGCTGAGCACAGGGCCTGGCAAACAATGCAGAGCTCTGGCTCTCTCTCTTATTTACCTGGCCAGTCAACACGTGCTGCGTGATTACAGGTTTCTACAACACACCATGAAAGGAAAGCTGGGAAGAGTCTTGCATTTCCAAAGAAAACTGAATTCCATAATTATTATACTTTTATTTCATCTCTATGAGCAGTTGTTGAGTGGCCACCACTCTAAAATTATCCTAACAACATTGCTGTAGTATATTATTAGGAAAGCAAATTACTGTTCACAAGGTAAGTGTCTGCAAATACCATGAAGATCTCTCTTCCTTCCTTTAAATAGAGTGTTGAACTACTGTGTAGAACTACTTATAGCAAGGTGATAAGGGTTTTGGTGTTTCTGTCTCTTATTAATCCCCATTAGCTAGAAATCATGGAAACTCTCTCTATCTTATGATGGGAAAAATGAAGCCAGATATGTTAAGTGACCTCCCAAAGGACGCTGTTAGAGCTGGGGAGGGCAAAGCTGCATTGTTTTCTCTTGACTTTGAGTTCATAATTTATTTCATCAGAATACCACACTCCTGTGGATTTGACTTTAGTATTGCCACATCAGCAACAATGATGTCCAAAAAGAATTAGACATTTGGAATGCAATCCTTGGTTTTGTTCAAGCTTATTAGGGATAAAGTCCAATGCTGATTAGTTCAAGACATGCTGTTTCTCTTGCCTTCAGCACTTCACCCTTCTGTACCCAAAGATTTCTTTATTTTTATATATTCTCATGAGCTGGGTGAGCTTGGTAGGCTAACTCACAACTCTTCCAAACCTTCTCTCGTGTTCCTGTACTGTAGAAGTTGGAAAGAGGCTCCCTTGTACCGAGGGTTCCTGAGATGATTTAGGACTCTTTGTTTACACAAGACTTAAATTCAGATGCAGTCACAAGACTGAGTCAAATGATGAGAGCAATGGTGACCCGTTAGCTTTTATTCGCCCTCCCGAATCTTGCTGCTCAGGTGAGGATGTAACAGGAACTAACAATTGTGATCCATGGAAAGTTGAAAATGAGGCATAGTCTTGGAACCAGTGGTTGCACTAGCAAACCTCTAGATTCCAAGCTTCCTGAACACAGCCCTCAGGGTATTGGGATTATAGTTCTGGAGTAGCGTTGTAGGATTTATTCTTGTATGTTGAATAGAGACTCATCCTCCTGACCTTTCAAATATTTTGTTGGCATCTAATTCCCTGTATTAAACCCCTTTCTGCTTAAACTTGTTAGATTGGTTTCTCTGATCTGTAACTGAGTCCTGATCACCCACTGTACCCTGAGTCATCTGCTGTTGTTCAATAATGTCACCGTGTATTTCAATTTCTCCCTTTCTCCTCTCTGTTTCCCATGCCTAGACCACAAGGTTACTTGTCTTCTAGTCCTACTATACTGGGATAAAGTCTGGCACTTAACATACACTTAAGAGAAGTGTGTTTAAATAAATGGATGGATGATTAAATGCATGGGAGCAAACATCCTGCGATGAGTATTTTGTGGAAGAATGAAAAACTTTTGGAAAATGCAATTTTATTTCATACATATGCCATTAGTGTATTTTATATAATAAAAAGTAGAAAGGCACATACTTTTAGCTTGATATTAATCATTATCTCTTACTTAAACAGTCAAATGAGATTTGCTGCTCAGCGGTTAAATATTTTGCTGTTCCCAGAAGACTAGCAATGTGTATTAATGAATGTGAGCTGCACCTTTTAGCTCCTGCCTTTTACCCATTATGTTTCTTCTTGGGTAAATTTTGAACAGGCGCTACCAGACGCCTCATTAACTGCGCAGAGCTATGGAAATTGTGGGTGGGATGATCCCTCATCAGAAAGTAAACCCTGCATTCTTTAAACACAGCCCTGAATTTAAAGCATTTTGATTCGTCCTGTGTTGCCACCGGCGACAGACGCTGTCTTAAGGTGCCAAGAGCTTGAATTGATGTTAGGTTTTATCTTTCCTCTGATCATCCTTTCTTGCTATTGTTCAGTCTGGTCTCTATCATTTATCTGTTTCATTTTCCCATTAATATTTATTAAGTACCTACAGATTGTATTGTAAAATATATATGTATATATTTCAAAGCAATTTTAAAAGGCTTTTACAATTTGTAACACATTTAATTCTCACTTAAACTTTCTGAGGCTTTCTGAGGGAAGGTGTGAACAGCCTTATTTTAATGGACAGGGTCAAGAACTGTGGAAACAGTGTACTGCTGAAAGTCACACAGCAGAGCTGGGCCTTTGTGGTACTGGCTGATCTGACTTTCCTCACAGCGTTTATCCCTATGCCATAGTTTCTTTTATAGTAAGACACAAGACTAAGGTAGAGTCACAAAATAGTGTTATCACCTTGTTAGGACTTTGTACCGTGAATCAGTATATTACATACATGCAGACGCAGAGGGAACGTCTTGAAGAAAGTTTGACGATCCCTCAACTCAGTTACAAAAGTCGTTTCTACTATTAACAAACATATTTGGTGCAATTGTATAAAACACCCAAATGGAGAGAGAAGGTAAATTTCAGCTGGTGCAGACAGATCTCTTTGCCATTACCAAAGCGACTGCTGCAGCAATCAGGGGAAGTCACACACCCACAGCCCTCTGACTCAGTGAACCAATGACATTCGAGATATCGAACTGCATTTCCAAGTAGGGAAATAGCCAGAGGAGTGAAATCAGGATAGGGAAAACATTCTAGAATCCAAGCAAAATGGATTATTTAAGGGTCTAGGGAGCAGAGAAGGAGCACGAGAGATGAGACAGTAGTGAATTATTTTCTCTGCGACGCCAGAGAGCGAAAATATTACCACAGTGGGTAAAATTACAGCGAGGTGGAAGAACATATCTTCTGACAGTTACAGGAGTCCAGAAATGAGAAGGACTACACTGGAAGGTAATAAGCTCTTTGTCATCAGAAACGTTCAAGAAGATGGCCACCTGTCAAAGCCACTGTAAAGGAATTGTCTGCATAGAGAGGTTAGCTGGTCATTGAGTTGTCAGACTAAAGAGGCTGCGAGCTGGTCAAACAGCAGGCCTCACGCAAGGACCTGATTTAGTAGCTCTATTGGAATCCAGAGAATCTTTGTCAGAAAATCACTGGACCAGAGCAGTGGACTCCAGAGGGGACGGCAGAAGAAAAGTGCAATTTCCTTTATATTTATTTACCTTTTTATCTCAAAGTAAAGGGAGAAAGAAAGCTTACTGGACTTTGATGTAGTGAGTGCGACAGTCTCAGATACTGCAGTCAGGGTGGGAGTCCTCAGCTCAGATGGCTGCAGCAGTGTCTTCGTTTGTTCCTTTGCATTAGCTGTTTCCGCGCATCACAGTTCAGTGGTGCCATGATAAAGAAATTTATGGACTCTATTGTTTTAAAAAGTGGCATTGCAAATAGTAAAATTTTTATGATAGTTTGAATGAAATGGGGAATTAAATATGAGCATATTTTGTGTCACAGAGAAGTTTGTGGGTCATCTTGGGGTGAAGTAATTAAGGCACATCAAACTTAAAATTTTGCTTTGTTGTCGATTACAAAAAGATATGTGTAATCAGGACCTATGATGACAAGTCACTGTTGGAAGTAGGCCTCACACACACACTTAATAAGACTTATTAGGGCTGTGGGGATTTAGCTCAAGTGGCAGAATGCTTGCCTAGCAAGCACTAAGGCCCCGAGTTCAATCCTCAGCCCTCCCCCCGACCAAAAAAAAAAAAAGACTCATTACATATATGGGCCAGGTGGTACTCTGTTTTAAATAGGCTAAGTCACAGACTCATCACACAGTCCCAGACCTCTAACTCCCTTTCATAGACTAGGAAATGGAGGCCCAGAAAAGTGAAGTGACTTCCCCAAGATCACTTAGTTAACCAATGAAAGAGCAGACTTTAAACGAAGGTTTTTAGTCACTCAACTAAACTAACTTACTTCTTCTGTAAGGCATGAAATTAGATCCTTTTTTGGAAAAAACAGAAACAAAATTTTTGCTGTAGAGAAAAGATTTGGTAAATAATGTCCAAAAATGTTTCTATCATTAATGTTCTTTTGTTGCAAAAGCTGCTTAAGTGTAAAACATTTAAAAATCATAACATCGCAAACTTAGAACACCTAATAAAAGAATTTAAAAATGGATTGCAAAATACAGAGCATTTTAGTATATTTTGCAGAACTCATCTGTTAAATAAATAAAAATATAAACCCCAATTTGTTGGCAATGACAAATGGTAGAGCAAGAAAAATGAAATTTACCAACAAATTTCAACAAAATCTTTCATGCAATTAGTGAATGGAGTTAAGTGGAATTAAAAATAAGTTTCATGATTTAGGAATTCTAGATAGCATTGTACTTTTTCTAATATTTTATGGACATTTAGAAGCATCTTTTTCAGCAATGACAACCATTAAAGCTGCACCAAACTTTCAAATCTCTGTATCACAAAAATAGCAAAACATGATTTTAACAAATAATGACATAGTCTATTGCATTATTCTCAAAAAAAGAAAGGTTATCTATGGCAGCATCATTTTGGTCAGAGCAAAAAAATTTCTTTGTTCCTATTAATAAAATGCATTAAGACAAATATTACTTTAAATATTTTATCTTGGTGTTCTTTTGACAATTTTTCTTATTTCATATGCTTCATAATGACTGTAACATTTCAGTACAGCAGTGTATGTGTATGTATAACTTAGAAGTGAATAAATAAAAATGATGGTGTCTGCTCAAGTATTTTACTAAGATGAGGGTATGGCCCATCGAATTCAGAGACTGCTGTATGTCCATTGCCTGGTTTAGGGTCTTTGGTTCTCAGGTAAATTCTCTGCTTATCTGTGAGCAGTGGGTGATAAAATCTAAGTGCTAAGAAGATACTTGCAAGGCAGGTAGCACCTCATTATCCAGCTCATTGCCCAAGAACTCATCCAACAAAGGAAAAAGAAAAAAGAAAAACCCAAAACAAAATGGAAAAAGTGGCTAAAGATCTACATTTCTAAGCGAATCACCTTGATTTAAGACTTGGAGCTATCTGTGTTTTGTACATCTAATGCACTGTTGATGCTCAATAAATAACAAATTGTGATATTAATAATTAAGAATTGATGTTACTGCTCTTGTGAAATGATTTTTCAGAAGAATTATTCTGCCTTCACTAATAAAGAAAAATGAGAGGCAGAGGCAGAGCAATAGCTTTTAAGAAAATTTAGTTCCAGCTACTTTGTGTGTATATAGTGCTTCCCTCTTTGGTAAATTTGATGAATAACTGAGTGAGACAACACCCAGAGATAGCCTAAGCTCCTTCTCCCCAACCCCCTGGTTCTTCGTCTTCCTGTCTTTACGTGGGAACGTCTAGGATGCTGAATTATATGATTTAAAAATGCTTGATAAACATTAATTAACTGGGAGGGGGGTCATTCTTTGTTGAAGAGAGTTATGTCTAATTGTGAATATGTCTCCACTTATCTGCTCCTCTTTTTTGACGGTATTATTTCTGAAATGCGCAGTATCTGCTTTGCTTGTACATTTAATCTAGCAGGTTTTTTGAAATAGATGGCAATTATGAAAAAAGGGACATGGAGTCATCTTAACGAGAAGAATTACAATTGCGAGAGATTTATGTTTATGCTCATGTATATGCATATTACATGTATCTGCACCCACATATGCATTCATACACCCCCACACACTCTCAGCTCCTTCCTTCTAGTAGTAACCATGCTGTTTTTTAAGGCATGGATTTTGACAGTTTGGATCACCCACACTGAACAGGACTCCATTCCTTCTGAGCTGGAGGGATTGTTGAGATTGGCTTTTTAATAGCACAAAATCCGAAAAGCTCTCCAGAAAAGTGAATCAATCCTTCTGCAAAAGCAAATGTAATCACGAGAGAAAGCTGGCCATATACGTCAACATGGTCCAGGGAACTGGCTGAATGTTATTGATTCATTACTCACCATGGACCCCTCCTCCCACTCCATGCAGGAGGAGAGGTGACCATGCGGACGGCAGCCATACCTGACACTAGCTCATGCGAATGGGGACCAGATGGATTACAAACCGTGAGAAATGCTAGGCTCGTGTTTTGACATAGGCAGTGTGCACTGTTAATTAGGAGCACAGGTTTGAACAATGTTTTAAATGATTAGCTGGGGCAGGTATATGCCTGTGCAGGGGCGGATTACAGATTTTTGTGTTGCTTGGAGAAATTTTATATAGTAACAAAGGAACAAATGTAAACTAATCCACTAGTGCAAGACTTACACTTATTATGCATTTCAAAGCAGGCTTCTAAGTAAACCACCGACTCAAACCCTCTAGACATGTCAGTAGACTATAAATACTGATGTTTATGCCACTTCTAGCTTCATGTCTTTGCACTGCTCATTAGCTTTTAGAGGCAGTATCATATGGTGGAGATAATAAACTCTCATGTAGAACAGACCACAATTCAAATCCTGCCTTCAGAATACCAGTCAGCACACTGTAGAGATACCTCCATAACCATGTTTATTGTGGAACAGTTCACAACAGCTGGAATCAGCTGGTATCAGCCTACCTAGGTGCTTATCGACAGATGAATGGATAAAAATAATGTGTAGATATACACAATGGAGTATTATTCAGCTGTAAAAAACAGCAAAATTATGTCATTTGCAGGAACATGGTTGGATCTGGAGCTCATCATGTTAAGCCAAATAAGCCAGACTCAGATAAATTTCACATATTTTCCATAATATGTGAAATCTAAAAAAGATCATGAAAGTAGAAAGGGAGTCCATCATTAAACAAGAGGAAGGGAATAAGAGGAGAAAGAAGGGACATAAGAGAGAATAATAGGGGAGTGGTTATGATCAAAATATGTGTGTGTATGAAAACATCATATCGAAACCCGTATTTTGTAAAATTAATAGGCACTAATAAAAATGTGTTTTTAAAAATCCTGCCTTCACCATTTACTAGCTATGTACACACAGTAGACCTTAAAACACCCTCAGAAATGACATGGGAATCATCATAACAGGTACAGGTGAAATTGTGGCCCTGTAATATTCACATATTAATGGCCAACCCCAGTACCTCAGAATGTGAATATACTTGGAGACAGTCTTTAAAGAGTGTATTAAGTTAGAATGAGGCCATTAAGGCGGGCCCTGTTCCCCTCTGACTGGTGTCCTCCTAAGAGTAATTGGGACACACAAAAAACACTGGGAGGGCCGGGGATTTAGCTCAGTGGTTAGAGAGCTTGCCTGGCAAGCAAAAGGCCCCAAGTTTGATCCCCAGCACCAAAAAAAAAAAAAGAAAAAAGAAAAAAAAAGAAATTAAACATGGAGATACTTATACACAGAGGTTCCACCATGTGAAGAGACAGAGGGAAGGGAGGCCATCTGTAAACCAAGGAGAGTGCCCTGGAGCACATCCTATTACGTTCCTCAGAGAAAAACAATCCTGCTGGTGTTTTAATCTTGGACTTCCAGTCTCTGGAACTGTGAAAAACTTAATTTCTGTTGTTTAAGCTGCCAGGTTGTGGCACTTTGTTTTGGTATTCCCAGAAACTTAGTACTTGTTATAGCTTATCACAAAGATAAGTGAGATAGTTTTTGCACGTATCTTCAATTAATGACAACTGTTTTTTTCATGTAGGTGTTTAGTAAATGTTATCTCCTTTCCCTTCCTCACTGAGGAGAATTCATTCCCCAGGATTCCTCAGCCATTCCCCTTGTGATGTCCACTTGAAATGGGACTCTGGGTAGTGTGGTTCTTTCTTTTGAGTCCAGTGTAACCTATTTATGGAGCATTCAGCCACCTTAATCTCTGTCCTGGGTTCTTTCTTCTGGCTCAAGGAAACATTGACTTCTTAGGGTTAGTTGCCTCATTTGGCAAATCCACCATTTTCTGCCCTTCAAAATCTCCAAAGGAAGGCTTGTCTGGGAGTGGGCAACACAGCTATAAAGAGAGATTTAGAACATATCATTGTGATACTCTTAGCACCCTATATTTTTACATTTATTTCACCACCCTGCAGAAGTGTTCAAATATCTCAATATGTAATAGCTCCATATTTTGCACCAAGTCAATGTAATTGTTATCTCAAAAATAAACACAAACATCTGCGATGTTCTTTTCTGATCTTTGGCTTTGGAGCCAGGTAAATCAACACCAGCCCACGGTCGCCGCCGCACCTTCTGCTTAGATCCCAGACAGGAACGTTGGTGACTCACAGCCCTCAGGTGCAGCCCTCACCTGGGAAGATGCCTGAGCTCCCGACTGCTCTCAGGCTGGCACGTGGAACCTGAGCCCGGGTACAGGACCACTTTTAAGACATTTAGGATGTAAAGGATTCCTAAGAAAGGAAATCAGAAGTATTCTCTTTTCTGTATGGATTAGGAAATTTGTTTATTGCAACCATTCATGTGTTCATTAATTTCACCAATATTTACAGCATGTCTACTGGGTATAAACCACTGAAATACTATCTGAGGAGCACAATAATAATATTAGTAATGAAATAGTTTTATTATGTCAAAGGCATTGGCCTAATCTCTTTGCATATTATTTTTGATCTTACTGATCACAGTTGTTGAATTCTGTGCTTTATTTTTGCGGGAATTTCATAAGGCAGGTTCTCCCTGGTGGTCTAGTGGTTAGGATTCGGCGCTCTCTCATAAGGCAGGTTCTCTTACCTCCATTTCACAGATGGCAAAACTGAAGTTTAGGTAATATTCTAAGTCACAAAGCTAGTAAATACTGAAGGAAAGAGTAAAACTCAGGTTGTTCTGATCCCAGAGCCTATTCTTCATTTACTTGCACAAGAGATAGTTGAGAAAGAATTATTCTGTATAATTGAGGTCCTCTTTGCCCTGTACTTGGAAGTCACTCTGAAGAAGAATAGTCTTCTCATGAACACTGTTAGCCTTATTTAACCCCAAGTCATGTCTCTGGTATGATTTCTAGACTGCAGCTCTCAGTGACCAAATCTGCACTCCACATTCCATCACCAGCTTTTTGTTGACATCTGAGAGCTATTCTTCTGAGTTATAGCTGTGCCCCATGGGAGGAATGTTATTCCATGTGCCAGTTGACCCTCATGTGAATGCATTCATAGTGTCATATGCTCGCTGGGTGCGAGAGAGCTCAGTGCAGTTGGGCAAGGAAGGTGAAGAGAGCCAGGGCTACAGGATGTCTGAGAGGTCTGAGGTGTAGGTCTTAGCAGAGGGTGAGGACTTTGGGGAAAGGAGCTGCTTTGGGTTATTGTGAGCTAGAGGAGGCTCAAGGCTGCTCTCTTTCCATATCCATCTAATCTCCAACAGGATGGTGGCTTGGATAATGATTTAGGAAACAGGGAGAGTGGGTTTTTTTTGTGAATTAAAAAACTTCCATTCCCTGAAGTTTACATCTAACTATGTTTGTGTTTACTCACATGCAGCCCATTTGAATGGAAATGTAATTCTCTCTCTTTAGTCCAACTACAGCCTAATGCTAGCAATAACATATCTATATCATGCTGGCCATTAACAAAGCATTCTCACAGATAATATCTCATTGGTTATTCTGACCAATTCTGGGGTTGATAATTTTCTGCCTTTTACTGCAGAGAGACTTGGGGCTCCTGTGGTTAAGTGATGGGCTCAAGACACAGAACCAGGCAATGAGGGAAGAGTGGGGAAGCACATTCCATCTTTGGATTGAAAAGGCAGAGATCCTTTGGTCACATCTAGCTGCCCCCTTAACAGCACATTCATTCACCCTGTAGAAACCTGAAGATGCTGGGCCCCTGAGTCACAGACCAGTTTTAATAAACAAAAGGGAAAACATAAGCCTTCTACTCCTCCTAGAGAGGTACCATCAGTGTGAAGCCCCAATTATGGAAGTTTCCTCTAATTCCGCTATAACTAGAGAGGGCTTTCGAGCACTACTGCTGGGTGTGAGCCAGCTTGGCTGTTGAGTGGGTAGAGAGGATAATGTCAGCGTTCTGGCCAGACTTCTCAGATCCTTTTTTACTCTTCGTGTGTGCCAATAACTTTGGCGTGGTTTGCTTTCAAAGTGCCCGTGGCTTTATTTCCCCCAGGGACCACCCTGACTCATGGGTGCAAGCAGCCCTCTGGTGGGACGGCTTGGAGGCGTAGCTCACAGGCCCAGGCTCCCCTTGGGGTTAGGTGAAGTCACTCTCTGGGGACTGTTCCTGACATCCTACCCTTTCTTCATTCCCTGACCTTCGCCGTCTTGCCTCCTTCACCCCCTATACAGTGACGTCCTTGCTAAGTCACTTCCACATGAACCCTCCTCTCAAACTTTGCTTCTAGGGAACCTGACTCAAGAGAAAGTCTATCAGAAGCATGTTCCAGCATCTTTTGGTTGCCCTGGTTCAGTATTTATTTCCATATCTTCAGTTAAGTAGTTTCAATATTTACTAGTCATCCTACCTTACATTATTTAAAATCTCTGAGTCTGTTTTCACATCTCTAAAATGCGGATAAGGAATAGCTACCTCTTAGGACAGCTGCAGGCATTTAATGAGACAAGGCAGGTAAAACATATAACGTAATACTTACAGATGGTTGTTGGGCATCCTTACCTAGTCTTCTTGCAATATTTTACATGAAAATCTCTCTAGTAGCATTCTAGAAAACATTGCCAGCAGAGTGGGTTACAGTTACAGAGTAATTCTACAGCAGCACAGCCTTGTATCTCTATAAATTTCATGGGTTTAGAGACAAACGCTGTTTATAGTCATGTAATCCAAGTGTCTCAGGATTTAGCAGCTGCTGATTGCAAATGGAATCATATCATATTAAACCCCAAATGTCGATAGTGGTGAGAAAACCCCAGTTTCACTGGCTTCTTGTTGACTCAAGGAAACCCAAGCTTTTCTAGAACTCTCTCCAAGGGTGTTCACATATGACCACAATTATTCTTCACCACAGCTGGCTGCACCCAGACTTCGAGCTGTGCGTCCCTTTGCTTCCACAGAGTTGCTGATTCCAGTCTGCTGTGCTCTCCTATCAATGTTATTGTTGGTGTTGCTGCTGCTGCTACTAAAGAAGATGGATATTCCTACACCTGGTGTCATTTTAAAAAAATGGAGCCAAACCACTGTACCTCAAGTCTTAAGATTCTTGCTGTTGGTTTTGTGAAGATGGAGGAACTTTCTGTTTTATTACTTTGTGTTCAGCTGGGATGCCTCCAGCAAGGTTGCTTAAGCCCTCAGTTGTTGCTGGTAGTTATTTCACTTGCAGGTAGCAGAGCCAGGATTCCAAATAGACCAGGACCAGTAATTCCAATGAATGCAATGCAAAAACTCTTTCTGGTTGTCCTTATTACATATGCCCAGGTGCTGATAGAACTTCTGATGAGTCAGGAATATCTCTCCATTGTGCCACCACATCTCATGGTTATCAAATGCAGAACATGGTCCTTTTTCTTAGTGTGTGCAGTATGCATGGAGGGGTGTGTGTAAGTGTGTGTGTGTGTGTGTGTGTATGTGCAGGGTTGCAGGAGTACAGGGTGCAGGGGTGCGGGTGGAGGAGTTGAGAGACAGCAAAAGTCAAAAGGACCCCTAATGAGTTTATCGGACCCAAAAGAGTTCCAGAATTTAATATATTTTCAGATAACACATAGAACCCCATTCTCCTCAAGACAGAAACATGCAGTCAATCTCCTTGGGTGTCAGGAATCCTGAAAGCTGCCCCCACCCTGTAACCAACCACAATTACCTCTCCCCTCCAAGTCAAGTCCTGTTGCTGGGTCTTATGGCGGAACTAAAACAATTACTATTTAAAACCACAAGTGACTGCGGCAGCTTCAGCCTGGAAGGAAGCAGCATAATTTCTCTCTGGAGTAAATCGCCTTTTATTGAGCAAAGATGAAGCCCCTGGGGCACGATTTGGAAGGAGCACTGAAAGAAAGCAATAGCTAAACCACTCAGCATAAAAAGTAAACAAGGATTTTCCAGTGAGAAGAGGAGAGAGGGGAAGAGGAAGAAGCAGGAAAGACAAGGAGTCAAGCCACAGAGTGGAAGGCTGTCAGTCAATGGGAAACACGATAGCTGAGCCATTACCAGTGGCCAGAAATCGTCCAAAGACGTGGATGTTTATGCTCCATTCCGAGCTGCTTACCATGCGCTGAAATGTGATCTGCAATGAGATGTTGCATGAGTCATGTTTCAGAGAAATCAAGGGAAAGAGTCTCTGTTCCACATCAGAGTTACTAGAGTGAAGAACGAATTGAACAAGTGTGGGATGGGGTGGAACCTTCGGTGATTGGAAGAAATATTCAGGAGGAGATGCATTTCCAGTAAGCATGGGATGGGGAGGGTGTCAGCTGATTTTATGAAATCCTCAGAGGAAAAGATGACCTCAACTGATACTGGATGACAATCTACTCCCCTGAAATCTTTCACTCCGCCTCGGCTGTATAAATATACATACCACGTGGCTGTATGTCTGAATCCTAGACCATTTCTATGGGTTTTTTTTTTTTTAACCTCTCTAGGGAGTCTCCTCATCCACTGTAATCACTGGATACAAAAGGATAAACAGAGGAAGAGTATGTGCAGTTGACATGGGGGACGAGCAGGACGTTTAGGGTGTGATCATGAGTCACCTTTAGTTTGTCTCTCTGAATATTTGGATAAAAATTTTAGGTTGTGAAACACAGTCTTTATTCAGCAAGTCCAGCCCATAAAATGTCAACACTCCAAAGTTGTTTTAAAATTAAACCTCCCTTTCCCCAGTTAAGCCTGCCATAGGCCAGGGAGCCCACAGAATCGGCATCTTCGCCTTCCTTCTCCTCCTCCCTGGTTGGTCTCTGACCCTGTCTACGGTTGCAGCAGAGTAGAGGGGGAAGGAGAGTTCACAGAGAAGCAGGCAAGTTCTCACTTTACTGAAATGGTCTTAAGCTGGACTTGTGGTCTGTGGGCCTGATAAGTGTTTAGTGGAGGCATTTCTACTATGGCCGATTGCTTCCTTCTGCAGCCCCCACATATCTGACAATATCTTCAGCTTCTTTCTACTAAGGCCTGTTTGTATCTCTGGAAAGTCTGAGTGGATTCAATGAAACGTGACCCACATTAATTCTTTATTATGTGACCTACTTCTGCCTGTGGAAAACATTCATTTTTTTCCCCTTGACAAACTCCGTGCATATAGGCTGCCCAATGAAGTTGTATACTCTTTGACTTACTCATCAGCTCATATTATTTTTTAAATGAGAGTAGATATCAGCCGATATTGTCTTAAACAGAAATGCATTGAAATCTTAGTCTTTAGGCTTGAGAGGAAGGACGGATAACTTACTCTGCCCTAGTGGGCAGGGAAGGCCTGTGTTATTCAAGTAGCACAAGCAAAACTACTTTCTCCAAGTCCTCTGAGTCCAAGTGTTTTTATATCGTCTGAACACATGAAAAGTCCAAGAAATGTCTCACCTATTCTTGCCACCAACTCAGATGTTTGCATGGAAGTAGAAAACCATTTATATTGTAACATCTATCAAATTTATGCTTCAGCTGAAATGTTCCCACCGAAGTCCCACTTCTCCTCTTTATAATGTGACTTTTACTGGGGTCGCCTTACACAACAGGCCTTGTAGTCTATGGCTGAATGCCAGTAGTATGATGGTTCAAGTCTTTTTCTCTTTCCTGGGAAACTCTTTGCTTCCAGTGATAGTGAGTGGATACCAATGGTAAGGGGAAGAAAGCCTGCTTTCTTGGTCCAATTCACAGAAGTATTTAAGACTCTGCTTGCCTCACCCAGGCTGTCTCTTACAAATCAGAATTGTCCCATTGCTTCTCTCTTTTGATTCTTGGTAGAAAGATAGAACTGAAGCAAAGGTTCTTGAGGATGATTTTCTCAGGCTGGTTTTTTAAAAAAATGTATTTATTAGTACATGTTTGCAGTACATGAAGTTTACATTCATCTTTGGGAGAAGGTACATGCGTGTAACACATCTTGATTCTTTTTTAATACTCTTCCCCTCCCCACTCATCTCTTTCCCTCTGTCTCTAAATCTCCTTTCCCCATTTTCATTAATCTGATCTGAAATGTGGTATTATGAACCTTACATTTTAGCATCTAGCAGACTCCGGAAAAATACTATAAATCTAGTAAGTACAGAGCTAGCTGAAAAGAATTTTCACCAATCTCTTGCTCTTTTTACAGTTCTACCTGGAAAATATATTCTGATTCTCATTTGGACTGTGTTTTTTTTTTTTTTTTTCATTATACAACATAGTGGCCTTCATTTTTAAGTTTGGAATTCAATATGATGCTTGGCTTAGAACTTACATTCTGAAGGATATGAAATTTCAGATTTATCTTGTGAAATGTGATACATGGAGATATGATTGCTAGTAATTGGTTGTCTACAGCCAAAGAACTATAAAAAATACACTTAGAAACAGGGCCTATGGTTTTGACAGTAAGTATTATTTGAAATGTAGCTTTTCAGTTGGCCTATTAGGTTGCTACTAGTGAATAAGGTGTGTGTGTGTGTGTGTGTGTGTGTGTGTGCGTTCGCACACTCAAGCAACATTTCCAGTGAGATAATACAGAGAAGGCAAAAGAAGTGGCTATAAGGGAAAATAAATGAGCACAGATAAGTCCTGCTTCATTCAACTGTGCTAATTACTAACGAGTGCACAACATTCTTTCTTTCTTTTTCGTTTTGCAGTGTGGGGAATCAAACCAGGGGCTCTGTATATGCTACACACTCTACTTCTGAGATACACTGTCAGTTCACTTTCCCTTTTTTGAAAAAGGTCAGGCAGTAGCAGTATAGTTTCAAACAAATATACAAACAAACAAACAGAAACAAACATATAAACCCCTCCCTGCCACTGACTAAGAGTCTGAATCCTTAGTTTCTACCTCTGCCTCCTCCTTTTATTAGCCATGCGACCGTACATAATTAGCAATCTCTCTGAGTCTCAGGTTCCTATACTATAAAATGGAAATAAATCTATATATAGTGTTAGACTCTCATTTAAAGGATATATAGTCATGAGATTCCCTTGTAAGCTGCACTGCTGTAGGGTATTAAGGCCAAATGACCTGGAGATACTGGAATATGGTACTACAGGGTTTTGAATTCAGTTTTTAGCTTCTATGAGTGCATGTAACCATTGGCTATATTGACACAGCACAGAGCTAAGACAGATTTGGGAACGATTTGTTTAATTTGATTGATGTGGACTACAAAATAGGGCCATTCAGTCTGCAAAATATCCAGGCTGTAATGATCTGATATGGGCTGTCTACATTCATCAAACTAAGTGGATAATTAGCAAAACACCATTTGACTTTGTGGTGTATAGACAGTAACTGTGGCTTCCTCCTGGCTTAAAAACCTCATTCAAAGTTGTGACTTGGGTTGTCACATCTGTGCAGATGACTTCCACATTTGCTTTTACCTTCTAGCTTTGATTTTTTTCTGAAAAGACTATTATTTTTCTAATAGTCTCTAGGCGTTTTCTACAGGCTCTCCTACACCATTTTCCCTCCAAAATATTTTACCCTCTGATCTCCATTTCTCATTTCAGACAGCCAGTCTCAAACCCTTAGGGTCAACCCCAACTCCTGCCTCCTCCATACCTTCCACTATCCACCTGATGCTAAATCCTATCAAATCTTCCTACAAAACATCTTTAAAATCTTCTCGTCTTTTCTAATCATCCTGCTCTGCTAGCCTACCGCTTCATCAAGGCCCAGACTATGATTACAAAAACCACATAACTGACCTCTGTTTTCTAGTGTTGCCTCATTCCAATCTGTCCTAAACACTGGTGTTTGCATCTTGCTTTTCCTCTTCTCGAATATTCCCTCGAGGATTCTCACCATCTGATTTTTTTTCTCCTGGTATTCTCAGCATTGCGAAGACTATTCTAACCCGTTTTTCCCATTTTATCTCCTTTCACTCACTTTCACACACAATACTGAGCAACCTGATCTTTTGTTCCCTACATGGCCTTGAGTATTCTTCCAAATGCTGTCCTGTTCTTACCTCCTCTGCCACTTCACACTTCCTCACTGTAGTCTTCAAACTCTACTCCAAGATTGTCCTGTTCTCCCAGAGCCATTCATCTACCACCTTCTCACTGTCCCCCTTTGTCTTCTGCTTGGAAAGAATCTCTCTCTAACCTGTAACTAACTTCACTGCACCTTAACAAGATCTGCCCTACCTTCTCCGCTCCAGACTGTAAAGACTGTAAATTTCTCCTGGGAAGGATTTGTGCAGTCATCTCTATTCTAAAGAGTCTGCATGTCTTGCATACAGTAGAGCTCTTTAAATAATTGTTGACTAAATGAATGCTTGTGAATGAGGTATACTTTTCAATATATTTGATTCTTATTTTCATATGTAGGATACACCACCTTTCTTATTTGATTATATAAACTCATAGGCTGTAATGTTTTCCTTCAAGGACATGCAGTATGCTTCTTCCTTCTCTCTGATAATACTGGTTCTTTACCAGTGGTTTGTGGCACTAATTACAGGGAGGAAGAAAGGAAGTTCTGGAAAGTAGTTCACTGAAGAGGAAATGAACATGAAAATTCTATCTATAAATGGAAAATAATAGGTTTGCTGGGAAGGACATTATGAAAGGTAATATTCTTCTAGGGTAATGCCGCTTTTAAGAGGAATAAATTTTTTTAAAGAGAACAACATCTTAGAATTTTTTTTCTAGGAGAAAGTATACTTATAAAAACTCTGGCATAATGAAATCATTGTGAAATTAGGCCAACTTTTCCTAAATTTTTTTTTTTTTTTGGTGCCAGGGATCAAACTCAGGGCCTTGTGCTTGCTAGGCAAGTACTCTAATCACTGAGCTAAGTCCCCAGCCTTTCCTAAAATTTTGTAGCCCATTGGATTTGACAAGATTAGACAAGAGAGGTGAAATGACTGTTAGACTAGAGAGAAAGACTAATGGAGACAAATTACAGGAATGGTAATGGTTTCACCCAAAGGACAGATGGATGGTGTGTAAAAGATGGTCACATCATGCAGATGGTGAGCTGCTCTTGCTCCTCGCCATCCATCAAGTACACTGAAAGAACAAAGGCAGACCAAAGCAGCGCATTCTGATGCAAAGGATAGAGCGAGGGATAGGTTAAGGTTTAAAACTAGAGGCAAGATTTCACTGACACATTTCATAGTAATAAAATAAAACGAAAACATAATGGTTTATTGTTAGGTTCACCAAAAGAGCCCCAAATTATCAAAATATCTCATAGCAAGATCTCTCTAAGAGAATTAGAACTTTTTCATGGTGCCATGTTGTCTTAGGTACTTTTCTCATTGCTGAGACAAAATACCCAAAAGCCAAAATTAAAGGAGATTTAGCTCACAGTGTGTAGAGGTTTCAATTCACAGTTGGCTGGCTCCAAGGCAGGGTGGCAAGCAGAGGGGTATTGTGGAGGAGAAACAGCTCATGGCAGGCAGAAGGCAGAAGGCAGCAAGACAGCAAATAGCAATGTACAAGCAGTGACACTGACCCTCTTTCTGTCTCCTATATTTTATCCAGGCTACCTGTCTTTAGGGCAGGTAGCACTCACACTTTTAATCCTGCCCAGAACTATGCCAAGTCAATCAGTGGACTAATTTAGTAATCACAGACCCTCGATCCTAGCATCACACACTTAATCTCAGCATTACACATTCTAGATTCAGCCTCCTCTGAAAAGCCCCACTTATGACTGCACAAGGCATTGGAGTTCATCTAGACACAAGCCATAACACAAGTGTTGAGTAATGCAGGGAGAGCCTGATCAAGAACAATGCTCAATATATTAGTGTAACATAGTAGCTGCTAGACAAAGTGCTGCAAGGTTACAAATCAGTTTTAACTCTTAAATATTAACACAAGGTCAGATGTAATTCTGTCCAAGGGCAAGAGGATGAGCTCTACATAGTTATCACATGCCTCAGATTTTCCAGAACAACCATGATTTTAAATAATTGCTACTTTCAGTACTGCAGAAGTAAAGTTTTGTGGCTAATTTCACAAAGGAAAAAAAAAAACTTGCCAGAACTTTGGTTCAGAAAATATAGGTTGTTGGGGGTTGGGGATTTAGCTCAGTGGTAGAGTGTTTGCCCAGCAAGCACAAGGCCCTGAGTTCAATCCCCAGCACCCCTCCCATATAGATTATAGTCTATTGAGGTCTATTCTCTTTGGAAAACGGATCTGTCAATGCTGATTTTATTATCTTACAGATAAAATTTGTTAAAATTAAGATGGGGGTTTTGTACCTAATAGGCACAAATTTAATTTCAGGATTTTCCCCTCAATTTTGTGCCTCCTCACTCATTATATGTGTGGGCTCAAGTGGAAAAAAAAGATGAAGGGAGAGATAATGTGAAAGGTCAGCATGAGGGACACTGAGGGACCCCCAACATCTCTACTCATCCCCACTTTTGACTGATGCCTAATCCACTAAAATTGTCCTTGTCAGGGTCACCCTGACCTCCAGGCTGCTAGATCCACTGAAGTTTTCTGTTCCTTCTATATCTTACTTGACCTCTCAGCAGTATTCAATACACTGATATTGCCTCTTGTTGAACTGCTTTCCCCATTATCTTTCTGGGCATGTTGCCCTCCTCCCTCTCTGGCTGGTCTTTCTCAACCTCTTTTGCTGGACCCTACTCTTCTTTCTGGTCTTGAAACGTAGATGTGTCCCAGAGCTCGGGTCTTAGACTTCTTTTCTGTCTTGCTTCATCCCATTGCCATGACTCAAAGCCATCTACTAAGTGATGGTTTCAAGATATTCATCTTCAACCCCATCATCTTCTCAAACTATTGACTTGTGTAATGAACTGACTACCTGCAGTCGCTACTTGGACTCTAACAGACATATCAAATAATATGACCAAAGCACAACTCCTAACTCTCCTTCCTAATTCTGCTCCTCCTGTAAGCTTCTCCAGGTTAGTAAATGGCAGCTCTGATCTTTTAATTGGCCAGGTAAAAAACTGCAAATGTCATATTTGACTTCTTTTTCCCATTCCCATCTCAATTTCACCTTTAAAAAACATCCAGAATAGACCAATGTCACTCTTCTTCTCCAGCTCTCCTACTTCTACCCTGTTCCTGTACAGCCTTTTCTTCACAGTCTATAGTTAATCTTTTAACAGTGAATTGGGTCATGTCACCCCTTCCTCCAAATCCTCCAGTGGCCTCCATCTCAGTCAGTGTAAGAGCCAAAGTCCTTACAGCAGCCTGGTGAGCCCAGTACAGCCTGGATTCCTGATACTCACCTCTTGTATCTTTCACTGCCCTCCTCTCTTGCCCTGACCTCCTCACAGCCCCTTTAAAAGTCCAGGCATGCTCCCTTGTCAGCACCTTTTAATGTTTTCTTTTTCCCCTCTGCCTAGAACACTCTTGCCTGAGATATTTGTGCTGCTCTTTCCTTTGGTCAAGTCTGTCCACTGTCCAATTTGGAGAACATTTCCTGACCAACCTACTTAAAAATCCAATCTTCCTACCTCCTGAGCTCTCTGCCTCCCTTCTCTTATTTTTCTCTGCAACATTTATTGCTAGCTGACATAGTATACATTTAATTTCTTTGCTGGTTTATTGCCTGCTTGCCATACAAGAAAAGAAGCCCCACAAGGATAGGCAATTTTGTCAGCTTTGTTCACTTGGGTTCTGTCCTCAGTGCCTAGTATAGAGCCTGGCACCTATGGGACGCTCAGTCAATGTTTTTTCAAATGAATGAATGAATGAGTATTTGGAAGAGCAGAAGGCTGACTGTTCCTGAGACATTATATTTTCTTTTAATATTTGACAATTTTTTATTTTAATGGATTTATAAATTTTTTCATGAATGTATATAACATGTTTTAATCATATCCATCCCCCATTACCCTCCCTTTCCTTCCTCTCTTCTTTTCTCTCCATCTTGTGTTCCCTTCCTCTTGTCTTATAATAGTATCCCTTCTAACTTCATGTCATTTTAAAATTTCTTCATGTTAGGGAAAACAGATGATATTTGGTTTTCTGAGTCTAGCTTATTTCACTTAACTTGATGATCTCCAGTTTCATCAATTTTTCACAACATAATTTAATCCTTCTTTATGGTTGGGTAATACTCTTTGTGTGCATATACTCATTCATCTGTTGATGGGCACCTAGATCGGTTCCATATCTTGGCTATTATGAATTGCACCACAATAAACAACATTCTGCAGGTAACTCTACAGCGTGCTGACTTTAATTCCTTCAGGTATATACCAAGGAGTGGTATACCTGGATCACATGGTAGTTCTATTTTTAGGGGTTTTTTTTGGGGGGGGTGCTGGGAATCAAACTCAGGGCTTTGGATTTGCTAGGCAAGTGCTCTACCTCTTTTGCTAAATCCTCAGCCCTATTTTTAGTTTCATAAGGAAACTTTATACTGATTTTCATAGTGGCTGTACTAATTTGTATTCCCATCAATAGTGTATAAGGGTTCTTCTCCTCACATCCTCAAGGCATTATATTTTAACTCCCAGGACACTTCCATCCTACCCCACGTAGACTTCAGGCACACAGAAGTCTCTCTCTCTTTTTTCCTCCAAGGAGTAAAGGCACTCTTATTTCTTTGTCTAGGTCATTACAGGTATTACTGATTGACATGATTAACAGAGATTAAACTTGGCAGTATTGATAAAATGACTGAAGAAGTATATAATGATGCCTACTACAGGTATTCAACCTGTGCTAGACACAGTATATATTATAGGTATTGGAAAAGTGTGGGCTTTCTTTTCAAAGATCTGACCATATGCTCTTCAGCAGAAAGACCAAATAGAAGAATATTTATCCATGTGCAAACTGTACATCCCCAGAGTACTTCATCTATCTCAAGAACAACCCTTAATTTGTGGGTTGTTACATGTTTGTTTTACCATTTAGACTATGAACTCCTAAAGTTCAGAACCTCTCTTCGTTTTTATGTATTTAAGTCCTAACATAGTTTCTAGGATATATAAGATAGTAGTAAAAAGCAGTATTGGTATTATCAATCAAGATTGGCATGAAAGGTATGAATATCAAATTCTCAAGAACTTTGGCAAAAGTGGGGATTGATGTGGACCAGTTAACTCAGCACACATAAAGCAGATTATCTGGTGTATTAGTCACGATAAAAGGCTCCTAATCCAGATATTTTCCTTTCAAAAGAATAAGACTCAGACTCTTCAAAGCTTGAATTAGCCACTACCTGCTCACACTGACCAGGTTCTATAGCTAACTCATCCTGCTTATATTGTTGCTATATAGATACAATCTTCGTATCATACCTATAATTCTCCTCTCCCAGGATCATATTGTAATTGCTTTAAAATTCTTTCAGATGCAGAAAAACAGTGATTATAGGGGAAAGAAAAAATATTTTTCTTAAGGGTTACAAGGCAAGAAAAAGCCTTGAATGTTTCTAAGTTTAGAGAATTACTATTTTGTGCCCCTTTCACGATATGTACCTTAGATCAAGTATGATATACATTTAGCACAGAAATGGTAAACAATGTCTGGAAAATGAGAAAAAGTGCAGATCTGAGATTCTTAAATTTTCTTGAAGTGTTTTCTGCAGATTTATTACTGATTGGTACCTAATTCCTTCATCAGAAAAAGGCAATGGACTATCACTACCTCCTTTCTTATTGACTGTTAATAATAGCTAAAAGCTGGTATAACATATGCCATTCTGGCAAATCATAATTTTTATTAATAAAATGTCTGCACATTTAATTTATCTATCTCTGCATGGAACACAGTATGGAAACATACCAAGGCAGATATTAATTCTGATTCCTATTAATATGAATATTATGAAATATGAAATACTCAGAATTTTATGGCTGTATTCCCTGTCTGAATATGTCCTTCTGCATGTTTTTGTTTCATGTGTGTGATGCCATAGAGGAGCCCTGCTTGGATCTCCCTTTGAGAGAACTTGCTATAGTTGGCATGCAGACTGTAGCCACTACTGCTGCATTTTCATACCTGCCGCAGAGCTCATGATGAGACCATGCTTTCCTTGGGTTACTTCCATAAAATGACTGAGCAGAACAAAGTTCCTGGAGCCATGTGAATTCCTGATGACTCTCACCCATAGCTGCCTTACGAAGTTTCCATGTTGGCCTGGCTGAGAAGTCTGCAGGGCTGCACTACGATCCGCAACTCTTCCCACCCCACCCTCCTTCATAGATGTCAGGTGCATTGCTATCTGCCTTAATCACTTTATCATTGCTGAGACACAATACCTGACACCTGCAATTTAAAGGAAGAAAGGCTTATTTTGGCTTACATTTTTAGTTCATAGTTAGACTTCGAGCTCAAAAGCAGGAAGGCATGATGGAAGGATCAGGCAGAGGAAAGCTGCTTATGTCATGACGTTCAGAAAGGTCAGGAAGTGAAGAGAGAAGGCAGGAGATGGAAAGGAAGATATACCCTTCCAGGTCACAATCCCAGTGACCTGCCTCTTCTGACCACCTCCTACTTCTTAGCAGCAAGTCAGCTACAGTACTCCCATGGTCAAATCCTCCTCCGAAAGCCCCATCTGTGAGCATATGAAGCTCTTCAGGGACATCTAGATATAAACCATAGTATTTTGCACCTGGCCCCCAAAAGACTTATGCACATCTCTTTATGAAAAATGCTTTAGACCATCTCTAAGAGTTGCCAAAGTCTTAACAGCTTAGCTTTGCTGAAAATCCAAGCCTAAAGTCACCTTTGAGACACAAAGCAAACTCTGTGAGGCCCTGTAAAAATCAAAAAGAAAGTTAACCAGTTCCAACATATGATGCCACAGGATAAACATTCCCATTCCAAAAGGGAGGAACACAGGAACAGAAAGGAACAGGAAAAAATAAAATACTAAAACTCAGCAGAATAAACATTAAATCCTGTAGCTCTATGTCCAACATCAAGGGCAAATTGTGGTGAGATGCAAACTCCAAATGGCTTGGGCAGCCCCACCCATATGGCACTGTCTACCTCAGTTCCTATGGTCTCACTTCCAGCATCACTCTCACAGTTTCTCATACTGCTCTCTCAGGGGCACACTACCTGGCTTCCCAGGCCTTCTTTTGAAACCTATGTGGAAGCCTCCCTGACCTCACAACTCTAACATTGTTGTGTACCAGTAAAACCAGCACTTATGTGGATGATACCAAATATCTCCCACCAGCTCAAGTGGTAGCCTGGCCACCTTAGATCATGGTTGCAGAGTCCTCCAAGTGCCTGGATGGCTAAAGTCTGGGAAACTCTTTCTAGGTGGCCTTGAAAAAGCTTGGCTGCCTGAGGTTCTCCTTTAAATGAAAGCTTTATAACTTTGCATCCATGAGCCTGTGAAATAAGAAGTCTTGCTAATTCTTGAATTGCTGACATCTTTCCTCTTATCGTGATGCAAAGTACTCGTCTTGCTTTTAGTGCTAATTTTTTAAGCAACCAAGCTCTCCTTGGCCAAAATTATGCAGGCTCTTTCTTTCTGGGAACACTGAAAACTTTCCAAATGGACTTTTTTTTGCTTCTGGTTTTCAGTATAAACCTGACTAAAAGCAGTCAGAAGTATTCATGTTACAGCTAGAACATTAAACTGCTTTGAAATTTCTTCTGCCAATTTAATCAGTCCTCTGCCCTTAATCTCGATCTCCTCCAAAATAAGGACATGAGTAAAATTTAAAGAATTTCTGGCAGAGTGTAACACACATGTTCTCTAGCCCAGTTGCCAATGGAGTCCTTCTTCTCAGGTGAGATCTCAAGGCTGGTCTTTCCCATTTGTATTTCTATCAGCATTCTGATCTGCTGAACTCTGACCAGTATAATACAGCAAGCTTGGCTTATAGCATTCTAAGGCTTCTTCAGCCAGCATCTCCAAACTTTTCCAAACTCCTCCTGGCACCTGAATCAAATGGTCATGTAGTGTCACAGCAATGGCCCCACTCTCAGTACCCAGATATGTCTTAGTCACTTTCTCATTGTTAAGATATAGTACCTGATACTCACAATTTAAAGAGAAGAGGTTTACTTTGGTTCACATTTTTAGTCCATAGTTGGCCAGCTCCATGGTAAGAAGGCAGGTGAAAAGGTCTGGCAGAAGAAAGCTGCTTATGGCATTGTGGCCCAGAAGCAGAGAAATAAGGGAAGAGCTGGGAAAGGAGTTACACTCTCCCAGGTCATATCTCAGTGATCCACTTTTTTTGACCGGAACCCATGCCCTAACAGCAAATCAGCTATAGTGCCCCCATAGTCTAATAACCTTCCCAAATCCCCATTTATGAGTGCATGAGGCTCTTAGGGGACATCTAGATATAAACCATAATGCTGTTTGAATTTCTGCATATTCCTGTTCCTTGCTACCTTCTCTGCCACAGGCATGTTTCCCAACTAATCTGTTTCATATCTAATCTTGTCTTGGTGTCTGGTTCTTGGAGGACCTGAATCGTCACAGGTGGTACAAGGAAATAGTCTTAAGCTAAGATTTGGGAAGCGATTCACTTACTGTTCGGGCGACAAGAAGCATCCCATCCTAAAAGAAATATGGGGTAAGGATAAACCCTAGCGTAAGATGGTGGTCCAAATGCTAAAGACTTTACCTGCAATAACCTGAGGAAGATGTCCAGGTAGAGAACAAAACCTTTACCTCTGTGGTGACTTGAATATTTTTAAGACCTGGGGGAATAATGCCAAGAAAAGCCATAAGATGGGCTAGTTTTTACTAGATTATTTAAAAGACTTTCTTCACTTGAAGAAAAAACTGAGGTGGTTAACAAACAGCTAAAGGCTAAGTTTGAGAGCCGGAGGTCTCGGGTGTCCTACAGAGGCCCTTATTTTCTGCAGTGGGAGATCAGACACAGCTGAAAAACAGACTCAGTATATAATGGAATTTTACAGTTGGAGACAAAATTAAATGCCCAGCAAAGGCAAGTCTGCTATGCTAAGTTCGGGGTCTGATTGGGAAAAGCTAGGACCCAGGGATGGGCGACACCTGCGCGGAGGACCCTGAAGATTATAGCTCTGCAAAGACCTTGAATCATTAGAGCTGGCACAGTTGGACCTTCCCTCTCTAGTAAAACTAGCATTTCCCCCGTGAGGGAAGACACTGCAAAGCGGCAGGTATCTCCCTCAGGAGTTGCTCCCCTCTCCTCTCCTGGCTCCTTGACCCACAGTTTGGACTAATTTTAGCTGGAGACATACTGGAAAATGAGGAAAGGAATTATGCTCTGCTGGAGTTGCAAGAACCAGTGTCCTGTACCACTGAACCCAACAGAATACCTCTGGGATTGGATTCTGAAGGGAGCCTTCATTAAGGCAACCAGACAAAAGGCCACATAAGCAAGAATTTGTTGTTTGGAGGCTCTTTCTCAGGGTATGGTATTTAATACTCTGCTGACAAATGCAGGGGATGGGGCAAAATTACTGCTACAGTGGTTCCTAGAAGTTGAAAGAAGAGAGCTGTGGTCCATGAGGAGAAAAGTGGGAATACCTGTGTTTTCCTGGCAGCTAGCAGAAGAATAAATAACAAGTCCTAGTAAAGTGGGCAGGATGGAAAGGACATGCGAGACCGTAAAATTAACTGAAGGATTATGTTTGAAAGGAGAGTATAGCAAACGTGTCTAATCTGTGGTCCATGGGTCAAACATACTACCTATGTTATAATAATAATAAAGTTTTGTACTCATATATATTAACTATATTATACAGTGTATTTTATATATGGTCCAGGATAATTTGTCTTCACTATATGCAGCTCAGGCAAGCCTAGACAAATCTTACCAAGGTAGACCACAGGTGGGACACTCTAGAGGATACACCATTCACCAAGGTCATCAGGAATGTACCAGTGAGATAGTACAGCGTTACTAAACTCAGTGAAATCTCTCTTCTGCAAGCCAGGGCTGATGTTAGGACAAGTAGTCACAGAGCTGGCCTCACTGGCATCCAAGGGAATAATTCTGTCCTTTTCTATAGTAACAGGTGGCCAGGTGTTAGTATTTAATGGAATGAAACTAGAAGGTCAACATTTTTATAATGACCAACAAAGTGAGAGAGGCAGCTAAGGGGTCTTGACCCACAGGCTGTTATGAGAATGTTTAACAACGTAGAAGGTCTCTAGGGACAATTTAGATTAGCAGCCAGCAAGGGTGCTGCTGAGTGTTTTACAACCAATAGATAGGAATGGAAAAGCAGAAGCAGTAATTGTCCAATAAAAATCCCTTACTCTATTTTTGCATCTTAGCCAGTTTTCAGAGCTAGAACATAGTGAAGTGTGACTGGGCCTCCAGGAAGCCTTAAGGGTCTTATGATACTACAGTAAAAATGTGCTGTGCTGTGATGATTCTTAATAGTCCTGCCCTGAAGAGATCCATGGTCATTGACTTGTGATTGTAAATTTACACGGTGACTGTAGAGGCTGAAGGGGCCAGAAGATAAATGGAGTCCTGACTAATTTCTGGTTTCCAGTGGGCTTACAGGTCTACAGATATTCCCAGAGATTATTTTTGCATTATTGGAACTGCTGCACTTAGCAGTGGAAGTGGCCCCCAAACTGGGTTGTTGGCTATGGGATAAGCACCAATAATGGTAGAGAAGGTCAAGTGGAATCTTCTGAAGCTCTCAATCTGCTGAAGCTCCTGATCCTCCATAGCCAAGCGTGTAAAGAAAAAACAGCATATCCTCGGAAAGTGTGGGGATTGATGTCATAGTTAAAAACCAAAAGGGTACAAGGGTGGTTGGTGCTTTCCATAATATTTCTATTTTAGTAGCCTACGTTCTACTCAAACAGGATGAATGCCGAGAAAGACTGTAGACTAGCACAAATCCAATCAGATGGTAGCCCCACTTGCTGCTATTGTCCTGATCATGTTTTCATGGCTGAGGATTAATAAAGCCGTAGGTACATGACACAGGAAATTGATTTGGTGAAAATATTTTGTATTGCAACCTGAAAGGAGGATTAGAAATAATTCATATTCATGTAGAATGGGCAACAGCACTTATTTAGAGTTTTGCTCTAGACTAAGTTAAATCTCCTGTTTTTTGTTATAATATGATTTTAAAACGTCAAGACCACCTGGATATGCCACAGATTATTACATCAAACCATGATATTGACTATATCATGTTGATTTGGCATGACAGGCAAGAGGTTGCTAGTATGCCTTGATAAGAACATGTATCCTATTCATTGGGAAATAAACAAGGACCTACAGTTTCATGAAAGTGTTTTAGAGATCTAATGGTAGGGGTGTACCTCTAAAGTAAATGACAGTTTATTGCATTTTGTGTACCCCTACAATAAAAATAGAAACATAACACCTGTTTGAGTTCCAGAAACAGCACATTCCAAAGGAATTTACTCTGGCACATGTACTGTATCAGCAGGTCCAGGCTATGATGTAAGCAACCGTACTGTTTGGGTCATATAATCTGGTCACTGGAGTTGGAGATACTGGTAGTGGAAAAAAATTCAGAGTGGGATTTATGGCCAGACCCAAAGGGAAAATCACAATGGAGGCCCCTGGAATTGTGGACAAGGCCACGATATGTCAGCAGAGAACTACACAATTGTTTGAGAAACAGTTCCTGGTATACTACAGGATCTGATAGAAACAGAATGCTTAACTATGTGGTACCCAAGAACCATTCACCATAAATTCATAGGGGACCAGCCAGAGTATAGTGTAAGTCAGAAATGGTGCATCTAGGATTGAGCCCAAGCAAAACCAGAGGGCATGAGTAAACTGTATAAGTAGATGACTCAGATCTGCTATTATCTACCACAATTGCACCAAACCCCTCTCTTAGATCACATTTATGGCCTTTCTAACCATCTCAAAGATGAGGATCAACCCTGAACTTGATTTATAGATGAGTTAGCTCAGGGTATTAGTGTAAGCCAAGAATAGAGAGTAGCTGCATTACTGCTACTCTAAGAGGTGACTTAGAATGACAGCAGGAAGGGAAAATCTTCCTAGTGAATAAGCTACAAGTGGTTCATCCAGCCACCCACTGTATTTGTAAGAAGAGTGGCCAATAGTTGGTTTACTGGTCAGGGGCATAACAGGAAAACAACTGGGAAATTGGAAATATCCACAGGCCTGTGTAAAAGCACGCGGATGGACATATTGGAATAGGCCTTACGTATGGAGATTTTTATATAACACACCAGAAAACATCTGGCATGGAATAGGCCTGAACTACCTAATATACAAGAATTACTTAACCAGTTGATGTCGTATGCTCATTACAATTGGCCACCATGGGAGCAGATCAATGGGCACGTGTGTGCAATAACTGGAGAATGAGAAATGAAAGCTACATGTTGGCCCAAGAGCCTGGGCTCCAAATTACCATGGTTTGCCTACCTACTACCTCTTTGGCATAATGTCCAAACTCCCAGGCACAGAGACCAGCATTGAACACCTGATATGGCACCATTCTTCAAGGAGAGGAGCCCATTAGGGCAAATCTGTTACACTTCTATAATGGAGCTATTGGTTTATCTTTTCAGGGAAATACATTTATTATACCTGTTCTTGGTGTTGGTTTACCTTATTTTCCCTTAGGGTCTCAATCAGCAAAACTATCCAGGATCTCCTAAAAGACCTGACCCACAGGCATGGAATTCAACATAACATAGCATCTACCCAGTGTCTACCTTCACAGTGAAGGAAATGTGGAAAAAGGCCTAGGACCATGGGATCCAATGGATAAATCACACAATCCAAAATTTAGATGAAATTAGCCTCATGGACCTGGAAGCTGAAAGCTCACTGTGTGCAGGCCTGGGGTAATATTTTGCAAAGAAGAAACGCCATCATTCTGGGTGCATTATACGCACCAAATTAGAGATCTTATATGGAATCATGTCCTTAATAGGAAGAAAAAATGGATCCTGGAACAAAGAGGTAGATATAAGAATATCCCCACTTACCATAACTCTCAATGGCCTACTTGGGAAAGTACTGATTCTCATCCCTTCCATTCCGGGCTTTGTAGGGTTAGAGGTCCTGGATGCCAAAGAGGGCACACTGTTGCCAGGGGACATGGCAAGGATCCCACTGAATATAAGCTATTGTCGCTCTTGGCACTTTGGACTCTCTGTGTTTAGGAACTAAGAGGCAAAAATCAAATTCTTGTCTTGGCAGGAATGGTTGCCCCTCATCAACAGTGGAAGTAGGACAGCTTTGACAGGGTGGAGGGACAGGGAAAAACACATGTGGAACCCCTATACCATTTATTTAGACTTTAGGTACCTCCTTGCCCAATAATGACCATAAACAGACACATAGAGCAATTCTGACCTAAAAGAATACGGTTCCCAGTACCTCAGACCCCTCGGGAACACGTCTGGATCATACAATCAGGTAAGCCACCAAGAGTTAGTATGGAGTAGAGAAAGGGTATGGCGCATACTGGTTGTTACTGCAATATCAAATGTAGCCACAGAGGCTGTAGTTCCTGTCTTCTTTAAAGTTTCCCCTAGGCAGAAAGACCCAGAAACCATGGAGGGGATGTTTAAGTACAGAGTTGTCACAGAACTTCATTGTTGTTTTCATTGTCTGTTGTCATAAAATTTTCCTTCTATATTGTGGTTGCTGGCATTTTCCTACATTTTCTCAGAATTCTCACATATAATTCAGCTATTTTTATTCATCTTATAAATTTTTTGTTTCAATTTTTACAAATTTTATTTTTATTAGCACACTCCACAGTATACAATGATTACAGTCATTGTGGGGAGTTGGCACATGTACGCAACATGTCTTAATTCTTTCTACCTCCTCTTCCCCTCCCTCCATCTTTTGGTCCCTTTCCCATTTGCAAAAGATCTATTTCCCTGGTTCCTATTGTCTATCTTTAATTTTGCTCTTTAATCTACTTATACTTTGGATTTCTCATACAAGAGCAACTATGTGATTTTTAAGCCTACAACTTTCAAGTTTCTAAGCATATAAATGTTCAGAAGTATACGTAATTATCATAAATAATGTAGCTTATTAAATTCAAAAGAAGTGTTTCATCTAACCATATATATTGTAGAAATAACAAGCTTAATTTAAAAATGATTAAGTAAGTAATCAGATACTAATATAATTCTTAAAAATAGTCACAAGCTGTCTTTCACTGTCAGGATCAATCCATAAGTAGTAGGTATGAATTTCGAGTGATTGCTGGAGACTTTCTTACTCTTTGGTTAGTGTAATTATGTGAAGCACAAAATCAGCTGAACCATGATGGAGTTTGTTATGTATAATTGACAATTTATGTCTGTACAGCTTTTAAAAGATTATTTTTCTTGTATCATTTGAGATGAACTCTCCATGGTTAATTAAGGCAGGTATCTTTTTTCTCCTGCCGAATGTTGAAGCTCAAAGACACTTGGTGATTTGTTCTAATCACACAGTATAAATGTGAGCTAAGGTTGGCTTTTGAATCTGGTCCTCTAATCCCAAATTCTGTTCTCCTCCCAATACTTTAAGTGGGTTCCTCTTCAAAGTAACGTCCATAAATTTTTTTCAGGCAAAACACAGTCATGACAAGAAGAGTCAATTCTTTTATTTACAATTTTCAATGATTATCTATAACACGGAGAAAATTGCACCATGTCCTTGACTTTTTCCTGGGTAAGCAAACTGCCTTAGATGCTTTATGTTTCTTATTCTTAAAACATTATTCTAAATTATCTAAGAGATAAGTAAAATGTGAAATAGGGAAAGGAGCAAATAGAATTAACTTTCAAATCAACATTCAAAATGAAAAGAAGTGATTTTCCTCATACCTTTGGGCTTATATTCTATGATATGCAGCAGACCAGTGTTTGGCTTTGCACTGTTTTTCTGAAGCCCCTTTATTTATTTTTCATTAATCTGTCTCCCTTGTGTGCCTGGCGCTCAGCAATCTGCTCATCTCTGCCATGATCTATACTATAATCCATTGCTTCTTCCTCCATGCATTTTAATGAAGCAATTTTTGCCTCCTTTACATAACTGCTGTCCCGATTTCATACTACAACATAACCATTTATTGTCACATCATTGAAAGCAAATCTTTAAAGGAATATGTCAAAACAGAAAGATACAAATTTTTGATTCTTTTTTTAATAGAGTGCTTTGTGAACTCAGCAGTGTTTTCATCCTTTAATTTTCAGCAGATTCTCAGGTTTGGAAATGGTTGTCTCCTGGACACAAACCCAACTAGGAAAAGTGTCAGCGCTCAGATTTCTTCATCCCCTTTAAGCACCCCCATATCACAGCTGGGTGCTTTGAATGCTGGTCCCACACCCCAGAGTTGTCCTTGTGGGGTGGCTCTTTGACAAAAGAGTATAGAAGAGGGTGCAGGAAATGCATGCTCATTGGTGTTTTGCTTCTGTCTTCCTGTTGGCTGTGTCCTGCTTGTTTCCTGGCTGCTGGTCTAGAATTGAATGGACCTTCTCTGCTCTGTTCACCAATATTTGCACATTCTAGCCTGTGTTGGTCTGCCTGGCTTCTGACCCTGGCTCCCTGAGTGAGGTCTGACCCTGGTGTTCTGGACAATGTTCCATTCCTGGCTGTTCTCAGGGAGCCAAGTCACTCCTTGGTCTGTTCCTACTTCCAAATTTTGCCTCAGCCTACACCCATATCAGGTCTTTTCCTTGCTTCCCAATCTTGTGTTAGATTTCTGGGTCATTCATTCGTTCAAGGACCAATTTTTAAGCACCTGATTTGGGTGGTTGATACAAACATAAATAGGACATAGGCGTTACCCATATAGACTTCGCTGACTTGAGGGCAGCCTCAAAAAGAGATAGATGGAGATTTTTTGAGACCTGAGGTTTACATTTGGGGGGGGCATATAAGAAAAATAATGCAAATTTATGAGTATATATTTAGATAGGTGCATCAGAAGGGGTGAATGTAGTTAAGGCACTAAAGCTTCATTAGTTTTAAAGTGAATTCACCTGTACAGGTAAACAATTTTTAAAAACAGTCAAGTCCTGGGCTAAAAATATGCAGGGAGTACTATGAGAGCACCAAAGGAAAGCAAGTACTCCACCCTTTGTATCAGGAATGGCTAACAGGATGAAGTTGCCCCCACCCGGTCAGTTTTGAAGTGTGTGTGCTATTTAACTAGATAAAGGAGTAGGGGAAGGAATTGGAGGTGGG
Organism: Hystrix cristata; assembly: GCA_004026905.1. Classification (NCBI taxonomy): domain Eukaryota; kingdom Metazoa; phylum Chordata; class Mammalia; order Rodentia; family Hystricidae; genus Hystrix; species Hystrix cristata. Next base: position 65,658 of record PVJO010009410.1, read on the forward strand.
TAAAGCATCCCAAACATAGGGTATTGCATGTAAACAAAGACCACAGTAGTAGGTCCTAGGTTGCACCAGCAGCTCTAACTTGCTGGACAGTAAACGATGTAACAGAATGGAATTGTGAGATTGAAGAAGGAAGCTGGGATTGAAGTGCTGAGAATCTCTGTGTCACAATAAGGATCTTGGATTTTCTCCTGTTGATTAGATTTTCATCTCAGAAAAACCACCCTGGCAGGAAAATACGCAAGTGTGGAAGTCAGTTAGGAGATGTGGCAGGTGTTCAGACCAGAGGTGACCAAGTTAGAAACTGAAGTCATAACAACGGGAATAGAGAGAAGAGACAGATGGAGAAATATGTAGATTAAATGTACGGCTGATGACTGGAGAGAAGTCTCAGGGTTCCTGCTTAGGTGAGTGAGTGGATGGCAGGAATATCACATGAAAAATGGGATAGTGAAGGGAGATGGCTGAAGGAAAACCAAGTAGTTAGTTGTGGAGCAATTCAGTGGAGACATTCATTTAGGAAAATGATATCTGAGTCTGAAGTTAGGGGAGAAGCCTGGGCGAGAGGTGCAGATTGAAGAGGGATCAGCATGTAGGTCTCAGGTGAAAGCAAGAGAAGGAATTAAATTTTCAAAAGCTAGGATGGGGGATGGGTCAGAACGACATCCTGTTATCTCTGATCCATGCTTCCTCTTGTCTTTAAGAACCTGAACCTCTGATCCTTTTGTTCTTTCTAGAAGATTAAATTTTCCCTTTCTAAGTAACTAGAGTAGTTCTGACTGGCTGGTCTTAATGACGTTTTATGTTTTCTATCAACTGTTTATTGGTGGCCCCCAAAAAACATAAATGCATTTATTGGTCTAGAATGATATCTTGAATTAGGCTGCCAGAGAGGGAGGATAGGGAAAAGGATCAAAGGTGGTGGATGGAATTATCCTTTCCCTCCAACATCCCTCTCTGTTCTACAGTCCTCCTGTCTTTATTGACTTGCCTGGCAGGGAGCTATTTGCTTCAAAGGGAATAGTATTATTTTGGGTTAGAAAAAGATCAGGAAATGGTCAGTTTGCTCTTGCTTCTGGAAGCCTGTGATTTAGGACATTATTAAAACTGCCTCAGCCTGGTATCTATTCTAGAAGCAAGGTGGATCAAAAGCTGTATCCCAGAGGCCACTTTAGAGCTGTGAAACAGAGATCTCCCCTTGCTACCAGCAGAGGACAGAGAAGTTAGGCGCTGGCGATAAATGTGAAAATGCTTTTAAAACCAGAACATGCTCAACAAATGTCATTCCTTCTGAAAGACTGTTTGCAGAAACATTTGCCTGAAGACCCTGTAGTGCACAAAATGAAGCAACAGTAATTCAAAGGCAATTTTATTCCTTTTTAAAGCACATGTTTTATTGCAGCATAGGAAACTAAACCTCATTTTCTGCTTAATGCCCACTTGACAGATTTGGTGGCATAAAATTTCACCCACTATCTCTCATGTACTGCATAAGTATGTGCTGAAGCAGGCCTGTGCTTGAGTAACCCCAACACAAAATGAAAAGCACTTTGCCACCAGGACTCTCTCTCTGCTGTGTGAATGATAAACACCCAGTGAAATCCCCAGGCACTAAAGTCCAATTAGTATCACTGTTAAAAAGACTTTTACTCATTTTGAGGAGAAAAAATATACTACACTACATAGTTATAATCAGGGGAAAGATGAGCTGTGTGCAAATAAAGAAGCAGCAGCATTAGGATTCATGGTGGGTAACATTCACCATTAGTGCTCAGGGATGCACTGAAATTAAAACAGGCACATTAAAAAAAAAACCATTCGCAGCAACATAGGAACATTGTCTTGTGTGATTTGATTTTTAGGAACAAGAGAAACACTTTTTGCCCAAAACTAATTATGCATATCTTACTTACTGATACCTGAATATGTAGGAAGGTGGCTTTATTTCTCTAGTTCAAGACCTTGCTCCTGCTAAAATGCAAATCCCCGGGAAAGGTAGTATTTAAAATTTCTCGTCATTTATTGCTTAGTGTGGTTAAACGTCTGGCTTTTTTCTTGAACCAGAAACTTGTCATTCCTAAGTGGAAGTCAGCGGGAGAATAGCCAGGCAAGGGGCACCCACGGCGTTCTGCATGTTTGCTTAGGTCTTGGCAGCTTGAACTTTTGCAGCTGAGGCCACAGTGACTTACCCAGGAGCCTTTCTTGGTGCTATTAGTCTCCATCTTATTTAGGTGACCATATATCAAACAAAAAGACCGTGTTCCAAATCCCCACACTCACCCTCATCTTACTCATTGCAGCTAGGGGAAATCAAGGCAATATAACTATATAGTTATAGAACATATAAACACACACACAAATAAAATGAAACAATGCAAAACTGAGAGCAGAGTTCTGAGTCTGGGTTTTGGATTTCTCAGTTGAAGATGGATTTAGACAATCTGGCAAATTCAGAGTAGACCCCCTCCCCAATATACACCACACACACACACACACACACACACACACACACACACACACACATGCATTACTTTGTCCAAGAGCATTTGTCAGGCTTGTGATTGCCTGGAATACTCCACTGAGTTTCATGATAGAGATATTTTTTGTTCCCAAGTAGTTTACAATTTGTGAAAGATCATGCAGATAAAAGCACAAGAAAATTTTTGAAAAATAAAGCTGCAAAGACAAGTTAAAAAGGTAAGGAATATTTGGAAAGGATCTAAAAAGTGATATAGAATGTCTCTCCAAAAAGATTATTGTACAAAGAGTTTTGACCTGGCAGATCACATATCATGTGAGAACAGAACAACTGAGAATGGTCTTGAAATAGAAAGGATTTTACAGTGAAGTGGGCATTCAGAGGTGAGTTTTTTGAGGGGATCCAAGGAAGCCGACCCTCTAAGCCCTTCATTTGCACAGGATGCTTCCAACAACCCAGCAGATGTTCTGCACATATGTTTACATGTTCTTTGGGTTTTGTAAAATTTGTATAGTTAATCCATTTTAACTACAATCAGCTCAGATCACTGTTTCTTCCCCCCCCAACTTCCCTGTAGTCATACTTCCCCTTCTGTTGAATGGCGGCAGAACTAATGGAGGCATCTGTAGGATCTGAGTGAGAGGAAGTTGAGCTAAGGAGGCCTTTAGTTTGTGCTCAGCAGGACATAATTAGGAGGGTCACAGTCACATCCATGTGAAGTCGTGAAGTTGTGTTGCTCCTAGCCATTTGGGAAGGAATGGCTGCCAGGAATACTGCTGTCGTCCACTGCGGCATCACAATGTGAAGATGTGGACCCAGAGGTCACACAGTGGTATAAATATTGTCCTATTATCTCCAACACTAGAAGTACTTGAGCACTGTAGGAGAGCCAGGTTTTAAATATAGAGGGGCAGAAGTTACTCTCAAACAGTCTTCCGATCATCTGATATATGATTTTTTTTATTTTTAAAATTTGTAGTAAGATAGACATAAAGTTTACCATCTCAACCATTTTTAATTGTACAGTTCAGCGGTATTAAATACATTCATATTGTTGTGCAGCTATCACCACCATCCCCATGCACAGAACTCTTTTCATCTTGCAAAACCAAAACTCTATACACAGTAGACACATTTATCCACTTCCTTTTCTCCCAGACCGTGGCAACCACCATTCCTCTTTTGGTTTCTATAAATTTGATTACTCTAGGAATCTCATGTAAGTGGAACGATACGATGGTTTTCTTTTTGTGATTGGCACAATATCGTTGGGGATTATTAATGTTGCCATATGTGTCAGAATTTCCTTCCTTTGAAAGGCAGAAAAGTCTTCACTGGTAAGAATATACTAATTTTGGTTTATTACTAATCTGTTGATGGACACACGAATTGCTTCCACCTTTTGGCTATGGTGAATAATGAATATTGTGAATAATGCTGCTATGAACATAGGTGTACAAGTATCTCTTGCTTTCAATTCCTTCAAGCATATCCAATGTGTGGAATTTTCAGTGGAGTATCAGGTTCTCACTGATGCTTAGTTAAAATGGAAGTTCTTATTTATCACAAATATGCTTATGATGTATAGTATGGTATACACAATTATAAATATACCATATGGGTAGTATTTTTCCCTTTTATGGGAATTGT
>PVJO010009411.1:0-36336 GCA_004026905.1 Hystrix cristata
GAAAAATAAAAAAATAAATGAGATGGATATCCAGAAAATGAAAACATACTTTCATTTATGTACAAAATTTAACATAGAATTTTCAATTAAGTGACAGGTCACAAAATCTGTGTTTAATATGAAACACGCCATTACTGATGAAATTCTCTACCCCATCTTTCACTCCCATTCAGTATTAAGGAAAGGAAAAGAAAAGTAAAAATTCAGGCTTATTAACAGTCTTCTGCTGGTTTCTTTAGTCCCTGAACAAACTAGAAAGACTTTCAGTGTTGCCATCCAAATGGAATTAATTTCCCTCGGGAAATAAATAATTTTCTTTGTGTTTGTCCCTGCATTCAAGAAAATCTTACTCTGTGGATTTGAATAAGTGTTCTAAGCCTCCCTTGTCTACCAGCTGGTGGTTCAGATGCCAGAGGATAATCCTGCTGGCAGAGGGCCTGGCAGTGTCAGCTGGCTTTCTCCAGTCTATCTTGCAGCATTGTAGAGCTGTCTCTCCTTTCTAGAATGTCCCAAGATGGATATTTTCACTATGGATTAATACACAGAGCCAGATACTGTTTAGTAGATATGTGTCTTTATGTAATTTGAAAACAAGAAGTGTCATCTTAATTTAGAGTGTACATTGTTGCAGCTGTCATCACAATTTTATAGTATTTTCATTGCCCTGAAAAGAAACTCCGTACCCCTTAATAGTGGCCTGCCTCTACCTCCAAGCCCTAGACAACAGTTAATCTTCTCCTTCTCTTCCAGAATAATTTTTGTGCCTTGGAGCTACTAATAGCTTCATTTTCCTCTTCCAGACAGTCCCTATAACTGGAATCATATAATATGTGGCCTCTTGTGACTGGCTTCTTTTAAGCATGTTTTCATGCTTCATCCACATAGCATGCATCAGTACTTCATTCCTTTTTATTGCCAAATGTACACTTTCGTGTGACTATGCCAGGGCTCATTTATCCATTCGTCTGTTAATGGACCTTTGAATTGTTTTCACTTTGGACTATTATGAATAAGACTGCTGGAATATGCGTATGTAAGTTTTCGTGTGAACATAGACTTTCATTACTTTTGGGAGTGGAATTGCTGGGCAGCATAGTAACGCTGATATTCCGAGGCACTACTAGATTGTGATCAATCATTTTTTATCATAGATAAAAGATAGCAAAAATTTTTATCTACCGTTGCCCTAATGTAAAATTACTCTTTTTTTTTCCAAATATTTTTAGAGTGAATAATGCTTCTTCATTGGGAATTTTAACTAATTTACTGAAAATTTTTAACTAGTGAGATACACTCCTACAAATAGACTAATAAAACTATACCATTGTTATTTTCTTGTTTTTGTACATTCAAAACTATACTTCATCTCAATAATCAATAGTTGCCATGATCTGAAATGGAAGAATTCATATTTATTTATATTTCAAAAGGAGTATTATTCTCTTATCTTTTGGTTTGGATATTCCTGTATTTTCCTAGTTAACAATTTCAAATGTATATAAATATATAATGTTTATATTTAAATATAAACCTAAATATGTTTAAATAAAAACAAATACATATAAATATTTTGAGGAGTTTGGGGTTTTGTTTGTTGAGGGGGCTTGTATGTTTTGAGACAGGATCTTGCCATGTAGCTCAGGCTGGCCTTGAACTTAGGATCCTCCCAAGTTCTGGGATTACAGGTATGTGCCATCTTGCCCAACTACATATAAATATATATTTATAAGCATATTAGAAATTGTTAACTGGAGGAGGGACATATATGTGGTGGTTGTTCCCAGTTGTAAACCATTATATTCCAGCCTTGGAATACCTTGTAATATTTCAAGGTTAAGTTCTATTCGGTATACAAATAAACGAGTATAGTTTAGAAACATGTCTTAAAACAGAGTAATGAGTTTAGGCCCAAAGGAACTAAACTTTGTTTATCTGAAATAGTTAAACATGTGAATTGTTTGCCAATGCCATACAGATGAGGTATTGCTGGTGAGATTAATTTACCAGTACACAAATATTAATGTAATAATCAATTGATGTTTTTAACATTTGAATAAAGTAGGATAGGACAGGGTTTACGCTTGACCCTTTCGTTACACACCTCTCTGGTGCGTGATTTTCAAAAGGAAGAAGCAGCCAGTGGGATGCTGAAAGGAAGACAGGGGGCCAAGTCTAGTCAGGGAGAGGGAGTGAAACCAGAAGAAATGGAAAGCAGTACAGATGTAGCCCATGCTCCAGAGAAGTTCTGTCATCTTGGTTCACCGTCTATCCTTAGCATGTAGTTTAAGAATTTTTGTGCCTTGTTTAAGTTACTAATAGCTTCATCTGTAAGTCCTCTATTATGTTGACCTTGCTAAGAGTCAGTCATTCACACAAAGATCACATAAAGATGAAGTAATACTTTATCACAGAACCAATAATGTGCTTCTTGCTGTTTAATCACTTTATATAAAGCGCAGAATTCATTTCCCTTTGGCAAATCTTTGTGCCATCATTGGTTTAGATTTGCATGTTGCATATTTGGTCCAACCTTTTGGAGAAGTTTTTGTGACTATAAAAGCTTAGTAGCATCGTATTACTAGCTTACTTAAATCATTAGTAGTTGATCCACTTCCTGTTAAAGGTATATGTTTTAAATCAAGTTCTAGAAATTTAGAAAGTTAGTATATATGTAATACTTATCACTAAAATGCCTGATAAAATTAAATGTAGATAAATCTTCCTTTTGATTGGCAGAGCTGTAGAAATAAAGATAGGAGAAATGACAGGGCGCAGAGGAAGGGAAGGAAGAGAAGAGGAGACTAAAATAAGCTACAGTGCCTCATGGCTCCACGGAGGTTCGCCTCTGTCTTAGGGAAAAATCAGAAAGTTGATCTGTTGATTTCTGGCCTTTTAATTCCCACAGTTTTATCTTAACCCACAAGTACAAACTGTATCCTAATCTCTTGGTCTTTTTGGTCAAGTATAGACTTTGCTATTTCCTTCCACAGAAACTTCAATGTTTTATCTCCTTTTTTCTCTGCATTCAGACTTGCTGTAAATTCTCTCCCACACATCTCCTTTGATAAAGAATTGTTGGACCTGGGCCATTTTATTCAAATTGTTTGCTGCAGCATGTCAGATACTCCATAATGAGAAATATTCCAAATCCCATGTGACATAAGGGTCTGTCTGGTCCTAGAATCCTTGTTTAAATTACAGGTGATTAAACAAAAATTACATTGGAAAGTCCCTCAATGTTTAGAATATGTAAGAGAAATAGAACTGGCTTCTTTTGCTTTCTGCACAAAATTGCCATTCAATTCAAATGATTAAATTTCAGAGTTTTTTTTGTTTTTTTTTTTGTTTTTTGTTTTTTTGGTTTGGAGGGGTTAGTGCTGGGGATCAAACTCAGGGCCCTGTGTTTGCAAGGCAAGCCCTCTAACCACTGAGCTAAATCCCCAATCTTCAAATGACTAAATTTCCATCCTCCAGGAATCTAACATCTTGACACGGTTGAGTCAGTCGCCCTCATCAGAGCTCCCACCATCCATGTTCATTTTTCTTTATTACTGTGCTTGCCTGCTTGTGCGCCTTTGTCTACACTCGTCTTAAACTGTGAACTCTGTGAGGAGGAAAAGAATAACTGTATACCACTTCACCTGGAACATTGTTGGTGCTGGAGCAAATGTGTATTTGGATACACATTTATGGATAACAAAAGGAAAATGAGATCACCAGTTAATTTTCAGTCCTTGTAGAACCTTTAAAATTTCACACTCAAATTGGCTTTGTCTCCAGCATTAGTGTAGCACTATAGTACAGATTTTAGTAATAATAAGTGACATTCAAATGCAGGTGGTACAGTTTGTCAGACAACTTCTGTTTCTAAATCTAGGTCACTACCTAACTTGTAAAAGTAAAAACTAGTGTCTCATAGTTTCTTCCTGTGGACCTTCCCTGTGCTCTCCCATCACCACCTGTCCTCTTCGCTGCCCAGTCACTTTTAAGCAGATCCCGTTCACCCCTGGTAAGTATACCTGGGCTCTGTGATGTGCAGTCAGGCACTGAAGGAGAACATGTGGTTTGAGAGGAGAGGGGGCATGTAGATAAAGGATTAGAATACAGTGTAATAAGGTTATCACTGAAGTGTGTAGTGTGTGAAATGTAAATCTTAAGCATTGGGACTGTTAGGGAAGGTTTCTCTGAGAAAGCAGATTTGTGCCTCTCTTAAAGGATGAGAGGTTCAAGTATGTTTTGCCTTTTGTTCTTTGAGATAGCGTCTTACTATGCAGTCCAGGCTGGCTTCTAATTCACTAGATAGTCCAGGTTATTCTTGAACTCAAGATCCTCCAGCTTCACCCCCACCAAGTGCTGCAATTAGTGGCATATGCCACTATACCCAGTGAGGTTCAGATTTGTGGGAAGGGAATAAACAATACAGAGAAAAGGAAATTATTTGGGAAGGGAAAAAAACCCCAAGAGCATGCAGGTAGAGAATTGGCAAGTGTGTGTAAAGAGGAGTATCACAAGAGGAGGCGAGAGGGGAAAGGCAGACCTGAGTGGATACCTATAAAGGAATTTTGAACCTCACTCGTAGGCCGAAGGAGAAGTCACTGAAACATCTCAGAGGTGTGACCTGGTCTCACTATTCATTATCTATATCTTGTTCTCTTCAGAGATGTTCTTACTTTGTTTTTTTTATCATCACTCCTACTTTTTCTTCTAATGGTTTGTGCCTACTCCCTTACCAAGCTATTTTGGCTAGAGTAAAATAGTCTGTGATCGTGATCTGAAACATCCTAAAAATCTAAGAAATGTGAACCACCCCACCCAAACCTGTACCATGTTGAGACATTGTGGCCCTAATCCTGTTTTGTTACATGCCAAAACAACAGGCTATTATTATCTCATCCCCTTGTTACTGTCACAAGGGAAGAGAATGACATCTTCATGTATAAAAGTTGCCTCAAATATTATACTAGATTGCCAGAATTAGAGTGGACTACATGTGAAAGCAATTCAATTTATACACTAAAGCTTTCTTAAACCAGGTATAGTGTGACACGCCTATACTCCCGGCACTCAGGAGGCTGAGGCATAAGGATCACAAGTTCACTGCCAGCCTGCATTGTTAGTGAGACACTGTATCAAAAAGCAAAAAGAGAAAGAGAGAGACTTTCTTAATATTTTGTTTTTAACTCTTCTTGGTTTTTTCATTTTCTGCATCTAGATTACAAATATGCACGTGAGGTAGTGTCAGAAAGCGTCTTCTCTCAGGGCGCCGAGATGCTCATGGCAGTTGATCTTTTCATTTTTGACCCATTGCAGTGCATCCACAATTTTATGTTGTTTGTGCAGCAGGGTCTTAGCCAGCTTCACAATAAACCATTCTTCGGAATTTTACGAAGATGTCACTCTTGGCACCTAGAACACAATTCATTTGTGCCTAACCCATCATTTTCCATTTATGAATTCAGTTTAATTAGAAAGTAACTTATGAACAGTGTCCCATTTTTAAATGTAATCTAAAGGAGCAGATGGCAGACATGCGTGTCACTTGATGTCTCAGCCTTCATGCTTACTCATTTCCAGGGGTCCCGAGTGAAGCCCGCTGTTGAAGGGGTGGGAGGCAGGCGGCTGCCAGGGAACCCAGGGCTCCCTCGGTTCATTGCTGCCACCTGCTGGGGCCCAGATTCTGGACCAAGAAGGCTGCCCAAAGGAGTGAGCTAAGCCATCCCGGGCCTTCTAAACAACCTTTGTGTAGTCCTGGTGCTCATCAGCTATACTATTTCTACTTTTTTCTTTGTTTAGTGATTCTAGGGTTTGAATCTAAGACCGTCCACATGCTAGTGAAACACTCTGCCAGTGAGCTACATCTCCAGCCTTAAGCTATTATATTTCTAGATGACTTTTAAAAGGACTTTGGGGTTGTACTGTATTATTCCAATCAGTGTGAGATGGCATTAGATGATGTTGGTAATACATAATGTTCCACAGCAGTGAGGCTTAGAGACATAGTGGGGACTCAAAGATCCTAGAGTAGCAGAACTGGAAGAATCCTTAAAGCAGGTATGGTGCAACTTTAGTTAAATGAGTCACATAAGGACTTGTTAAAATGCAGGTTCCTGGGCCCGAGGTGAGGCTTGTGGTAGCATCATATCAGGTTCTGATGAAGGTAGCCTCGCATCACCCATGAGAAGCACTGCCTTAAATGTTATCTAGGCAAGAGCTTCTCAAGTGTTTTTCTAATTAGTGCATTTTAATTGATAAAAAACAATTTCATGAGTGGTATGAGTTATCTTAATACTGTAATTGGCTCTTTGAATCATACACTCAAAAATTATTTCATTGGTTTGTTCTGCAGGGAAAAAATATCACTTTTAAGGAATTAACTCTTCTTTCTCCTCCTAGAAAGGAGTACTATAATTTATATTGATCAGTTTAAAGTGGATGCTTTAGTCCTTGGGCACTGGCAAGCAGAAATAGGGTTCAGTATTACATTTAACATAGCCATCACTTCCATGACTCTAATAATGTTTTGGTGTTTATTGAATTTTCAGGGATCAAAAATACCGTTATAGGGACTCTCCCCTCTGGGGAGCCAAGCACATAAAAGCTGCAGCCTGGTGGTTTTTAACATGTCTTATCACTTCTTATTCCTCACCTTGTCTTTGGCAAGCTTGGCAAATGTCCAAATAATAGTAAACACAAATAATAACTTTCCTTATTACATATGAAAAGTGAGTGGTGAAATATGCAACTTTGAGACACCTTAAACCTGAGAATTTGGGATACCTATCATGTGCTTCCTTCACTGACTACTATCTTCTCATCCCAAAAATATTTGTCATTTTTTATATAGGCTACTACTGAAATTACTGGCTCTAGTCTAATTGTGAGCTGAGTCCTTGAATCTGTGGGACTCAAGGGCAAATTACATTTGGTATGCTGGGTCGCATTAATAAACATCAAGTGCCAGCCTTTTCTGTTTTCCGATAGCCTTTTTTTTTAGCTTTCAAGTTGTTGGCATTGAGGACTTCCAACCTCTTTGATGCAAAAGGTCATATATTTATTTTGGTTATGTATTACTGTGTAGAATCAAGGCAGTTTATTGAACCTCTTAGAAGGGAAATCTTGTTGAACTTGTAGGATCATAATTTTTATTACTAAATATGCTTTGATGTTTTTGCTTTAAATTTTGTTTCCTGCCCTCATAATCTCATCCTTTGAGATTTTTTTGTTTTTGTTTTTAGGGATACCTGAAGGAAATCTTGAAAGAAATTGGTATTCAGAATGTAAAAGGTATCCACAAAAACACATGGGAGCTGAAGCCAGAGTACCGGCATTATCAAGGAGAAGAAAAAAATGATTAGGAAAGAGGACCTTCAGCCACACGCACATGGGACAGTTCACAGGTCACTCTGTGCAAACAGCACTCATACCAGGATGCGTGACCACCCTTTGTTGATAGGAGTTAAACGACTGGTACTTTCATTTCTGTCAGTAAAATTTTTTACACCTAAAATTCTATAAAGTATCCTAAGTGTTTTTTGAGAAGAAAGGACAAATTTATTTATAGACTTAACTTGTATTAAGCCGAATTATTCATAGTGGGAATAGGGGCTGGAGGATTAAAAGGGCTTCTCTTTTTTAAGTGTTATCTTTTAAAATGTAGGATTAAGAAACGTTTCCTAAATGAAGATTCTGTCCTTACTGTTTCTCGGAGGAGCTGAGGTAATTCAGATCCATAGTGAGTGGGATAGCCCAGGGAAAAGGTCAACCACAGGAACTTTTAAAAGGAGTAAAACGCCAAAGTTTCTTTTTCTGAATTGTTGAAGAGTGAAGCTGTCTTCTTTTTTAACAGATGATTATGTTTCACATTCAAACATGTGTTAATAAAGGAGAACATTTTAGTTTATAGTGAAATGGCAATTTTCATCATAAGCTTATTTTACCCTGGTGATAAGAGAGGTGAAGAAAATCATGGTCACATAATGTTTCTTTTGTTTGCTTTTATTATTAATTGAAAAATAAATACCTGTCCGGAATTTCAAGAAATATCTCCCAGGCTAGAGATTTAGCTCAGTGGTTAGAGTGCTTGCCTAGGAAGTGCAAGGCCCTCAGTTCGATCCCCAACACCAAAAAAATATATAAGTATCTCCCCTAATCAGGTGATAAGGCCAGCTTTGCCCCTAGATCTGACTGCCCACTCGGCAGGCCTGGGTTGACCCTCATATGACAAATGGCATTGCTAGCTAAAGGAGACTGTAGGGGTGCAGCTGAAACATGAAAAGTTAATGTCGTTTCCTGGGCATGAAAATATGTTTTATCTTTCTCTTAATTTTTAAATGAAAGTTTTTCTGGCACAAAATTTTACTGCATATTAGGCTATTCAAAATCACACCCACAAACAAGACCACCAAAACAAAAGATGCTAAGCACAGTGAAAAGGTGTTCAGAACACTTGTTTTGTCATCTGCTTCTGAATGCTTGCAGCCAAGAAATAGCTAATGCCATAAATTTAAGAAGGTGTTGAAAAACCGAAGCAAAGAAATATCGATCCACTGAGAGAAATAATACTTTGTTTTTGGTGTTAGCATCAGACCACTAGACTGAAAAATTTTATCTTTGCCTTATCAGTACAATTCTGCTTAATGAAAATGATCTCATCTCATTCACCACCCCACCTCAGTTGCCTTATTCTTTCTTGTTCTGGAGCGAGAACCAGATAAGGAGGCCCAGTGTCTGGGAGCCTGCAGATGATGCTATGATGGCTGTATACAGAACTGAGGATTCTGGATACCTCCCATGTGCTTGGTATATTACCATGCGTATCTTCCTGCACAACTTGTCATTTTTGCTATGTGGTCCTGCACTAAAACAAACAGATATGTTTCTTCTGCCCATATTTTGCTTTATTGGTGACAGGTGCTGTCAGGTAGACCTTGGTAGCTCTGCCGATGGAGTTTCTAGGGCAGAACTGTTTCTTGTTTGAAGCTGTGCTTGGTATTTTTGTGAACCAGGTTTCTTCAGCCTCGTTTAGTCACCTTGTACCTCGTCACATCTGATGGCGTCTGCTTGAGTCATTAATCACTTACCTCTTCAGTGAAATAGTTCATCTATCAGACATAGCCAATCTGCAACCTGTAGATTGGACACACCTGTGTTGTAGTAAAAACTATAAAACGTAAAGGAAGTTTTGTTACTTATATCCGTTAACTATATTTATATATTTTATTTGCAGCCCAAAATAGTTTCCCTTCACTCCATGTGGCTTAGGCAACTTTGGCCGCAGGTTGGACATGCCTTAATGGTAGACTGATGCCATTCCTGCTTGTTTGAAATTGCTTTCGTATTTCTTATTAGCATATGGCTGCCAGTCCTGAGGAAGAGCTCCCTGACACTTGGGCTCCCTTATTCTTTAATTTCAAGTCTCTCTTGCTCTGATAAACAGGCTCTGACAGCCAGGGATGGAGAACTAGGAATCCTAAACCCATGAAAAGCACTGAGACAGAGAGGAAGGCCAACAAGGAAGATAACATCTCTGGCACGATGTCACATCAGAAGAGGACAGAAAGGCCATGTTTAATCGATGAGATTGTTAAATTCAACTTGTACACACCCCTAGGGGATGTTTTAACTGACAAAATGTAGTAAGATTATGGTCACTGGGCATTGGAAAGATCTGAAATTATGTTGCCACACTACTTCTAAAGTGACTAAATGATGTATCTTTTTTAAAGGACAGATATTGCTGCATTATATAATGAGCAGCCCTTCAGCATTTCAGTGGAGTTGCAGTTATTCTAAAGGTCTATGAACAGATTTTTTCAGAAACTTATTTTTATTGTGAAATAATGGTGAACATAAGGCCCTTTGTGCCTTCTAGTGTGTTAAATGAGGAAAAAGTACTATCCCATTTAATCCTCAGCAATAATACCCAACATATCACGAATGTCTCTCTTTGGAGGCCTTCTACCCATGGGGCAAAATCAGAGTGTGCTTTCCCGGAGTTTGCTCCCCACCACCTCGTCCCATCTCCAAACCAAGAAGATGGGGCTGACCCCACCAGACTCTCAAAAGAGAAGGAGTTTGTTTTTGGCATCCATGCTTGAATCCAGGCGCCCAAACCCCGCCCCCGTAGGATGGAGAGTGAACTCCCACCTTCAAATTCAAGGTCCTTGTGCTGAAATTCTAGGCCCCTACTGCGGGTGCCTGTGGCGGGGTTACCTGAGCCAGCCCCTCAGGGCTCGGAGTCAGTCTGGGTGAGGGCGGCCGTGCAGAGAGGGAGCTGCCTCTGCCCCGCCGGCCCTGCTCTGCTCTCAGGTGCCGCTGGCTGCTTTCCCTCAGCTCCTGCAGAGTCCAGGAGACAGGAAACCAGCTCTCTGTTCCCAAGCATGAGAGGCATTTTCATAGGTTTGAGAGACCCTATCAGAGATCAGTTTGAACCTCGCTTTCCTAGCTTTCTTCTATTTTTTCTTCCTACCCCTTCCTTTCAGCAGGTACTACCAGTGGTGTAAGCCTTTTAATAGTTTATGATTTTCTAAAACTCTGATTAAAAGGATTGTTCAGATGCTTTAGCCTCCCATTTAAACTGGATTCTGTTAAGTCATTTAGTCTTAAATTCTAAGGCTTTTGAGAATATTTTCACTGGGTGCAGTGGCACACACCTATAACCCTAGCACTCTGGGAGGCTGAGGCAGGTGGATCATAAACTCAAGCCCAACCCGGGCAGCTTACCAAGATCCTGTCTCAAAAATTGAACTGGTGATATAACTCAATGTGAATGGGTACTGGTTCAGTCCCCAGTACCACAAAAAACAGTAATTATTACTGTTACAGAAGTATACCATATTTTAAAATGTTGAAATTTGTATTTAAACTACCTTAAGAAGATACATGTTTTTTATTGTGTTGTGCATATATAAATTCACCAAAAGAGTGTGTCACCAAACCAAAACCTGTAGTCCTGGAGTGACTGTGAAGCACAGTAGCCTTCTACTAATTTATCAAGTTTACTAAGCACAATTCCACCCCAAGCGGTGAGGACACAACACGCTGGGCTCGAGTCCCCTTCACAGTCTCAGGGAAGTAGAGGGAGCGAAGGAGGCATGAGCAGACTGCTGCTGTCAGTCAGAATACTCCCCTGAATTCATTGTTGCCGCTTACGCCATATGTGGATTTCTAATTTTTGAAGCATTTGAGTGCCACAATGTAATTTTTATGTGTACTTAATATACTTTTTATAGATACTCAGTATACTTAAAGTTCTGTTGAATATAATTTAAACATTGACAATCCCCAAGACAAAAGGATTTGTACCATGCCTCAGACTGAACCCTCAGTGTGTCCGTAATCCCATGATCTCATTAATGGAGTGCTGGAGCCAGGAGTGTACTGAGCTGGTCCTCTTGACGTTTAAGCCTTACTCCAGACTCCCACTCCAGTGTCTCTGCTCCAGCAGCAGCTCATTAGCCAGTCAGTCGGCGAAAAGCTGCTGCTGCGCATGTGTGCTGACAGGTGACAGGTGTTTGTGATAACGCGCCTCACGTCCTACCGGCTGTCTGCTCACATTACTAAGTAAGCAGGAAGAACAGTAGCTCGTGTTTATTGGACCCATACTACCTGCCAGGCACTGGGTGAGCATTTGGCTCTTGGAACTCAGTCCTTGCCACAGCCCGGTGACATGAGTCTTCTCATTATCCTTATTCTGTAGGTACGAGTCCCCTGGCACTGAGAGGTCAAAGAACCTCCCTGGGGTCGTACCACAGCCAGGGGCGGGGCCAGATTCATATCCCGGAAGCACGTGCTGGGTGTGGGCTCCTGGTCACCATGGTGTGTAGATGGCCGCGCCACACTGCCCATTGCCCACAGCTGTAATTTGCTCATACAGGCCACAGGTTTGCTTTCTCTTCGCTCATGGAGGCAAAGTCTCAAGAATTCGTTCCTTGGCAAAAAGGAATTACTTCTGGGTGCTGCCCCAGTTCTTTCACCTCTAGAGATTTGGTGACCAATTCTCATTTGTAGGGTTCCTTGCTTGGGGAATGGTGTCCCTTTTTTCTCAGTAGACTCAGAAGAGAGGATACTTCTCAGGAATGACCACCAGGGGCCAGTGTATTTGATTACTTAGGTCCCGTATCACTCGGTGAGTCTTCAGTGTTGGGCTTGCTAGAAAACTGCTGGCTTGACTGTTGGGGATCTCTGCCATGAGCTGGAGAGCACAAAGGAAATCTGTCGGCTTGAGATCTCTGAGTGGTGTGGATACAGGGATGAACAAATAAAACAGAGAGTCTAGGAGTTTAGTGGATCAGGGAGCAGGAAATAGAAAAAGTGGTGCAAGGGTGTTATTAGAACAACCTCACATGATAACATGGCTGGAGCAGACCCCACACACATCGAGCATGCTGGCAGACACAGCAGGGTCACAAGGATCGTGGCCAGACAGGTTGAGTCCAGCCCCAGCCTGATGGAAGGACTTGAGGGTCAGCTGGCCAGTTGCACCACAGGCCCGAGTGGAACAGACGGGGAGCTGGGCAGGGCTGACCTCCTTCAGGTGTGCAGACAAATTCAGACTGATGCAGACAACTCCATTACTCCCTTATTTGCTGCAGGCCTTTTCTCTTTGACGCATCTCTGAGCACATAGCATAAGTGTGATTCATTTAGAGGAGGAGTCAGAACTCACCTTAGAGGATTATGTGTTACAGATTTTTGATCCCAGTCACTTATCCCTCCACCACACAAGCTCTCGTCGGGACTTAGGGAACAGAAGCCAAAGGGGGCCAAATGATTCCCTTGTAGATGGAGGCCCAGTGACTTCCAGCCGAACTGGGGAAGTGAGCTAAGAGCCAGGGCTGAAGTGGGGAGTGTCACTAGGGGTCACCAGTGGCTGGCTGGCCCAAGTTACACTTGCAGCGAGAAGCCTGGGGCAGCTGGACCTCCCAGAGGCAGTACAGCACCCTCAGGAGTGAGCCCTGTTCACCAATACAGGCAGGAGGATCAATAGGAGTTCGAGGCCAGCTGGGGGCTACATAGTGAGTTCAAGGTAAGCCTGAACTACAATGAGCGATGAGCGACTCTGTCTCAAACGACCCCCCCTCAAAAAAAACCCAAAATCAAAACAGGGCACACAGTGGGAAAGGGATGGCACCCATGTCAACACTATTTGGTAAACTGTCAAGGAATCTTTATTAGCTTGGTGAGACAGAAAAGATAGGCTTCATAAAAGACACAGATTATTGAATGGTAGCAGACTGCCAAGTGGGTGATTATGTGGTATGTGCTAAAACTTTTATCTGTACGTTTAAAAAGGCAACTTTTTCTGCATAGAAATATATCTTAACCTGGCTTTAAAACATTAAATAAGTTAGAAACTGGAAACATTCAATTAGCAGGGAAAGCTTAAATAAACGCTGACTACTCTGTGTTAGGAAACGGCTATCTGCAAGTCAAAAATAAGATCAGTGTGTACTGACATGGAAAGAGTTCTGTATGTTTATATATAAAAACAAAGTTTCAAAACAGCGGGTGTTGTTTATTTTTTGTTTTGTTTTGAAGCAGGGTCTCCTTGTGTAGTTCAGGCTGGCCTTGAATTCCTTGTGTAGCGCAGGCTGGCCTTGGACTCCGAGATCCTCCAGCCTCAGCCTCCCGAGTGATGGAATTATGGGCGTGTGCCACCGCACCTGACTCAAAACAATAGTGAGCTGCCCTTTACAGTAATAAAAACAAAGTGTTTCTACACAGCATGTATGTGTGTAGGAAAAAGGAAACACCAAAGTCTTGCAGTGTTACCTCTGAGGAAGAGACTTGAATAGGAAGCAAACAAGAAATTTCTCTGCGTGTGTGTGTGTGTGTGTGTGTGTGTGTGTGTGTTTACAGTGAGAATACATTATCACTTGGGGAAATACAGATAGCTTAGAGGGAGGAGAATGATTTGGGGAGAGAAAGATAGATAATCCCCCAAATGGGAGCATTCCTTCGATGAAGTAAATTTACTTAAGGCTGTCCCAGCATATCCCTGCTGCTTGTCTCTGCCCCACTAGGCTTCTGGGTTAAAGCACAGATGGAATCCCGCGCTCCAGGAAGAACCAGCCCTGGAGGACTGAGGCGGGTTGATGAGACTCAGTGAGTCACACGCCCAGAAACCTGCAGAGGGAGGCGGCGAGCCGCACAGACGGCTGTCTGCAGTGTCCTGCTCCAGACTGGCTGGCTCCGGTGCCTCGGCCGATTCTCCTGGGATTGATGCTGGCAAAGCCCGCCTAGTCCGCCTGCAGGAGACGCCTCGAGCGGCACCCCCGGGAGAGGCTCTCAGAAGGCCCCGGGGGGCTGGGGGGGGCAATGCACCCCTCTCCTTTTCTGAGGGCAGGGAGAGCATCTTCCTTCCCGGGCTCCGCGCTCAGCGCAGGCCGGCCTCGCCACAGCCGCTGCAGGGCACTTCTCCATCACAGGAGAGCTGGTCCTGCATGGAGGAGGACCAAGAACAGCACCGGAAGCCTCCCCTGGCCGGGTGTAGCTTTGGGGGTAAATCACTGCTCCACGCTTTACATCCGTTTTGAAAGTAGCGCCGCGCATGGCCTCCTGACAGCTTTCTTGAGTGGAGCTTTACCGGCGTCAGACGGCCTGCAGTGACACTGTGTCCTGTCAGCCGCTTGCACCAGACTCGTCCTCAGCACCGCGAGCCTTGGCCTGCAGGCTTCATAAACTGAAACGAAACACTCCCCCTCATGCCTGTCATCCCAGCTCTCGTGAGGCTGAGGCAGGAGGATGGCTGTGACTTTGCGGCCAGCCTGAATCACAGAGCAGGACTCTGTCTCAAAAACCAAAAACAAAAAAACCCCTCCCTTATGTGAACTTCTCTAGTGGTATATACTGGTACTATAAATGATACCAGGGAATCTACTCGGAAAGGACAGAAAAGTAAAACTGAATTTTTTTGGTTTGTTTTGTTTTTTAAGACTATCTTGTATTACCCAGCCTGGCTCCAAACTCCTGGGCTTAAGAGACCTTCGTACCTCAGCCTTCCAAGTAGCTGGGACTACAGACACAAGCCGGAGTGCTGGGATTACACTTTGCGTGTGTGTGTGTGTGTGTGTGTGTGTGTGTGTGTATGCGTGTATGTTCGGTTTGGTTTGCTTTTTGGTTTTGATTTGCAGTACTGGGGAGTGACCCCAGGGCCTTGCACATCTTGAGCATGCACTACCATGAGCTGCACTTCCAGCAAGCAGGATTATTTTACCAAGACAACAACTCTCTTAATTCAGGCTCAACTGGTTGATTTCCTCCTGGGGAAGAAAGTGTGTGTGTTGTTCAAGGGTAGAAATCTCATCTGCTGGGAAGGAAGCCAGGACATGAGAGCCAGCGTTTCATGTTGTCTGTCATAGCGACACCTGTGATGGAAGATGGAAAGGCTTCTGCTGCTTAGGGAAAGTGGAGAGAGACTGGCAGACATTCCCGTGTGGCTTCATGGCATTACCTGCCGCCTCTGCGCACCTACCTGCTCCAGCACACTCTTGTGCACCTCAGAATGCTTCTCTACCCCCCAGTGCTTTCCCAGTTCTGTCCTGCCCCAGGCTCTCACCTATAAGAAAGATGTCCAAGATGGGCATGGTGGCTCACACCTGTAATCCTCATACTGTGAGGGGGCTGAAGCAGGAGGATTGCAAGTTCAAGACCAGCCAGGGCAACTTAGTGAGACTATCTCAAAATAAAAAAGGGCTGGGCATGAAGGCCCTGGATTCAATCTCTAGTACTACAATTAAAAAACAAAGAAATGCAACCTGTAGAACGGAGAAACTCATATAAATTCAGCCATCTGACCCCTATGTCTGGCCAGGTCAAGGTGACACTTCTATTCCCACCTTGCTAGTGTGCATGATAAAGCACATTTAGCATCTCAAGAGTTTGACAGCTGTTTCTGTTCCCATTCTACAGACACTGAAACAAAGGCCACCAGGTAAAGCGTTCACACTGCATCACCTACTAGTGGTTGAGCAGGGGCCGTGTGCACTCACCCCCAGCAGCATGGCCCCGGTCATCAGGATCATGGTAGTAGGTGTGGGAGCTGCAGACTGCTGGGGGCTGCCTGAAAGCAACTGGCACATCCCATGAGAAGGGCCCCAGCTCTGTATTATTGTGAAACTCCAGGTATTTTTTGATGATTAGCCAGGACTTGAAAACAACTGGACTTGTTGTACATTTTCAACTGGGAAACTAACAGAAGCGCTGTTTGGTGGTTGTATTTTCCTGGGCATGAACACGTAGGAAAGTTCAAAGCTCTGCTGAAAAAGCACGGTGGCATCCCACCTGTTGCCCATTGCCGCACCCCAGCCTGCCCTGAGAACTGGAGAGTGGGTCCGCACCAGCAGTGTGGGCCGCATACCTTTTTTTTTTTTGGTACCGGGAATCGAACTCAGGGCCTCATGCTTGCAAAGCAAACACTCTAACCACTGAGCTAAATCCCCGGCCCAGCCGCACACCTTAACAGGCCTCCAGGTCTCACTCAAAAACCAAACGTGGCAATAGATATGCTCCTCCCCTGGTGGCGGCATCCCATCCCAATAAACCTGTCGCAAGTGCAAAGTACTGGCTGACCTACCGCTGTTCCTAGCTTGGTGACAGCACACTCCAGGGTGTCGGTGGTGTCCCCTAGTGATAGCCTGGCTGCCCGGAAGCTGCCCTCGTGGCTGCTCCTGCTGCCCAGTATTAGCAGCGGTATCGTTCTGTGTAGCACTAGCCCCGGGAGATAACTGAATTTCAAGTGCAGTTTCTGCTGAGCGTGTACCACTTTCTCTTGTAAAATCAAGAATTGAAACTTTGATGAAGTCAGGACCATTTTGTACCTGTTTGCACAGTGGCTAGACAGGACGAGTGAGTGTAAAGTTCACTCAGTGCCAGCCACATGGTAGGGACGTGCTTTCTGTCCCTGAATAATAAAGGTAACCTGCAGTTCACCCCTTTCATTTCCAGCCACTTCACAGGAAATGACCAAAAAACATTAACAGATGAAAAGCTAAGAACCATGGAAATGCAATACTGACTTATGGTAATTGTCAAACAGCAACTCCAGTCTGGGTTAAAACGCAGGTTCCTATTGACTGGGCCTCAAGCCCTTACTCACTGGTTTAGAGTTCTGCCAGTTTAGCGGCTCCGAAAACAAGTTTCTCCCTCACACGCAAGACCAAAGTACTGGTCCTGTCATTTGGGATTTTAGGTTCCTTCTTTTACAGTATCTGCTCCAATTTCCTTGCCCTCTGAGGTCTGATTTGAAGTGCACTGCGAGTGTAGAGGGAGGAAAGTCCTCTCCGTGGTCACTCCTAGGAAGGCTAGTGTTCCCAGGCACACCCTTAGGTCTTCTGCCCTTTGCAGGCACTTAGAGCACTTTGTTGCTCAGACTTCTCACCAGGAGTTCACCTTAGCATTTGTGACATGCAACATGCAGTATCTCTGAGCTGGTGAGACCTTCACCTCATAGGATCACAAGGAGTCTGGGCACATTTTGTTGTGGTGCAACACTTGACATCATAGTCCAGTCAGCTGCTATGACAAAGCACCATAGACTGAGAGGCTTATGAACAAGAGGAATCTATTTCTTACAGCTTGGAGAGTAGGAGTCCATGATCAGGGTGCCATTATGGTTGGTTCTGGTGAAGGCCTTCTGCTTTGCATACTTCTCTTTGCACCCCCATATGGTGGGTAGAGGGCAAAAGGTACATCTGGGGCCCACTAGCCCTGGTCATGAAGGCTCCACCCTCGTGACCTTATCTCCCAGAGCCCACCTTGGAGGTGAGGAGCAATGCGCACGAATTCAGAGGCAAACTCACTCTGTATCAGCTGGTTTCTCATACCTCGAAGGAGCTTTAATAAGAACTTCTTTCTTTTTGAAAATGATTACTATTTTGAAAACAACTTATTTTGAAAACAACTATTTGCTGCCTTCCATCCTCAGCCAAAATGAATGCACAACTCTGTTATTTTTCAAAGCAGAGGCTACACCTACACAGGCTCTACTTTTGGGCATGGGAGAGGGTGGTTAATGCCACAGCTCTAGACCAACTTGCCAATTTAAATTGGGTTGAGTAGCAATTCTAGCTTGTGAGCTAAAATCACTTGGGCTAAGCTTGAGCTTGAGTGGCGAAGAATAGCATTATCCAGTGGAGAGCAAGCAGCAGGGGCAGCCAGGGGCTGTCTTTCTGAGCATTGTTTTCAGGTGGCTGACAAAGGAAATTTAGAAGCTGTGTCAGTCAGAGCTGCAGGAGTTTCGTGTCATTTTCCTGGTACTTGACACTGTCTCCTTACTTGTCTTCAGGAAGACTTGAAAGTGGGTGAAGAAATTGCTCCTTTTAGAGTTGAGAGGGAGGGAAGGAAGGAAGTACTGGGCCAAGAGTTAGTAGTTACTATACGGCTTTCAACTGTTTGTGCAAAGCAAAGTCTGGGCTCTTGCAAAATTACTGTTCGGGTCAGGGCCCAGTATCTAGAATTTGAAGGAAATTAGAAGGACTTTAAGAAATTATACTGAAAAAAAAACTGAAAAAAATTATACTGACTAATTAATTTGATGATTATTGTAAACCTAACTCCTAACCACACTACTGGTACTCAGTTTGTTGTGTATAAACAATGTGAACCACACCTATCCTCAGGAAAAATCGATTTGTTTTGTTTGGTGCTGGGGATGGAACTCAGGGCCTTGTGCTTGCTAGGCAGGCACTCTAACCACTGAGCTAAATCCCAGCCCCTCCTCGGGAAAAACTGAGAATGTTTAAAACTTGATGTAAAAAAAAGAAACCAAACCAAACCAAAAAAACCCACCTCTTGCCATGCAGCAGGAGGGAGTCAGAGTGGAAAGGCACAGCAGCCTGGGCGGGAACACTGGCTCACAGTGCGGCTGGCTGTTCCAGGACATCCTGTGTCTCCGGGGTTTTCTCTTTTTTATAAAGGGCACAGAGTAGAGTGCTGTGAAGTAACATGCAAATGTTATGTGTCATTTACTTTTATTAGTGTGGGTCCTTTGTGCTGCAAATGACAGAAATTCAAAGTCAGTTAAGAAGTAGATCCCATCTATATAAGGGATAAATGGTGCAAAGACTCGATCTATAGACACACTCTTTGAGCCCTCATTCCTCCGCCCTGCAGCTTGGTGACAGCTCATCAATAAGGAAAGGAGTTGCATTTTCCAGGACTGCACACCCTTCCCTGAGCTCAGAGGGCCTCCAGGTCTGGTGGCTCGCGCATCCCCACCAGGCAGTGCCCTCTGTGCTGCTTTGACAGCCCTGCCATCCCTGGTGATGTCACCCTGTGAGCAGCAACTCTGCAGGAAGGGGCCTCAGGAGAATTCTTCTGAATGATATTTTAAATTTCCTTCTTTAAGAAATGGCACTAGAAGCCAGGCATGGTGGCGCATGCCTGTAATCCCAGCACTTGGGAGGCTGATGCAGAAGGATCGCTGCAATTTCGAGGCTAGCCTGGGCTACATCGTGGGTTTGAAGCCAGTCTAACTACATAGTGAGACCCTATCTCAACCACCGCCGCCCCTAAAAAAGAAATGGCGCTAGAGTAACATTATGGGGAAATGTGAGAATTATGAAGTAGGGGCACCACTGCAACTCACAGACTCTGGGGAAGAAGCTGTGTGACAAGAACTGTTCTCAGGGCTCAGAAGGCCTGGCAGGTCAGGAGCCAGGAAGATGAAGGGAAGACATTGCTGCCACGTGGGGAAGCCACAGATGTGTGTCACCTCCCACTAAACTGAGCTCCTCCTACTCAGAACTCAGAACTAGTATTTGTTCCCTTTATTTAGCCCCATGCTCAAGGCCCAAGAGTCACTCTTGGTAAATAGCTGCTACATGAATACACTGATAAATAACAAACTACGATGGAATTGGACAAGAAGGGTAGAGAACAAAGATGTTCTGATATGTGAGGAATGACCAGAGCAAATCATGCATATGTGAAAGGGGTAGAAAGAGCCAAAATGAAATGAACTTTTTATTTGTTAATATCTGATAGTTGTCACAGGGAAGCATTGACCACTTCCGTTTGGACATAAGGAGTGTGGTTCTTCTGAGACCAGTGCCCCGTACCCTCTTCAGCCTCAGGGCCAGGAAGGTGCATCAGGCAGTGGGAGTCGTGGAGGCCCAGACCTTGGTGCTGGCCTGACTTACTGTACTTCAGGAGCTGGAGTCTGAATAGTTTGCAAATCTGTTAGGAAAATTCAGGAGGAGCTGAGTCTCCATAAGCATGAGGGGCTATTAGCCCTCCAACCCCTGCTTTCCCCACCTTGACCTCCAGTGTGCCGGGAGTAAACTTTCTCTGCCTTTAAAAATTTTTTCTGATAGCTTAATAGATTTAATTCTGCCTATTCAGGGTCAGACTTTTACTTTTTAAATAGTTTTTTTTACATTTCCTTTGAGCATATTTAAGCTCTTCTCTCGCCAAGTTTAAATATGTTCACAGTCTCCCTGGCCCTCCCTGCCTGCTAATGTTTCCCTTTGCTTCGGGATCTTGCTCTGGGACCCACTTCTGCAGGAAGGAGCTGACTTCTTATTTCAGCCCACTCGGCTGTGAATGCATCACTGCCTTTTAAAAAATCAAACCTAGGTATCAGAGTACCACATATGTGACTCAGAGATCACCAGCACACAGAGGGCTCGTGAAGCAAACAGCCTCTAGACCATCCCCACAGCCCCTTCCACGCTCTTATCTAGGCCCTGACTTTCTTCTATGGCCTTTTCTTTTCCTGGATTCAAAATAGTCTTTTTCTTTTTTCTGTATATCTTTATCATACCTTCAGGTTTTACCAGCTCTCAGTAATGCTGATCATTCCACAGAGTCCTCCTTCCTGAAACCTTCAGTCATCTCTCCCTGAAAAAGATCGCTCATCCGTCTTCCTGAGAGTTCTCTTTTTCAGGAGTGGCTGGTGCTGGGGATTGAACTCGCAGCCTTGTGCTGATCAGGCAAATGCTCTACCACTGAGCTGAATCCTCAAGCCCCTGAGAGCTCTCTTGTCGCTCTTTTTACCCTCTTTGTTGCTGTTGTTCTCTCCCTCACTGTTGAGGGTACATCCTCAGCTAACCTCCCAAGAAAGGGCATACACGAAGTATGTGCTGTTGCGTCTTAAATATCTGAAAAGGTCTTTATTCTCCTTCATGCTCCATTGATAACTTGGCTTCAGACCGAATTCCCTACCTTGGTGGATTTCTCTGAGCCTGCTAACGTGAGCTGGTTGTTCCCTCGTGTCCTCCGAATAACGTCTGTTTTCTATCGGTTCATCTTGCTTCTCCTTTTTTGTGCTGAACGCTCTGTGGATAATTCTTGCCTATTAGTTCGCATTCTCTAAATGAGGAGATCACGCGTTTGGCGAGGGGCTTCGTGGGGAGGATTATCACAGCAGACTGACGCAGGGCGAACGGTAGGCACCCGGCTGCGGCTGTCTGCCATCACGCGGAGGATCAACTATGGGCCTTCACCATTCGCACCCACTGACCGTCCTCACGCAGTTCATTATGTTTTATAAAAAGAAAAATAACTATCCCAGGACTTGACCCTGTTTGGCCTGACTGCAGGCCACCTTTGCAATCCTTCCTGCTGCTCCCTCCGTCACAGCTGCTCCACACGGACACTTCACGTGGCCAGCAGGAGCCCGCGACTGGTACACTTTACCTGTGTCATCTCGGCCATATTAACAGATGGCTGGATCGTCTCCTGGCTGCCTGGGGAGGTACAATTTTCTCCACACTCCACAGGGCTCCACAGAGCCTTAGCAAGCTTAAATATGGTGTCCATGGTCACACAGGGAGAGTTTAAACCCAAGTCTCTCCGCTCCAAAGGCTCCGTGCCCTTCAGCATTCTGAGAAAGTGCCCTGTACTTGCCGGGCAGTGGGTCGGGGGCTGGCCTGTAGACCTGACTTCCGCACCTCCCACCCTGCACAAGGGTTTTTGTTACAGCCTTGTATAGAAATAGATTCAGAGAGTCACTTTCTTTTTAGCCACTATTGAGGCTTCTTTTTCATCCTCATAGGTCAAATTCCCTCTGTGTTTGTGAAGTTTGACTTTAAAAGTATATGGAACACCGCATGAGCTTTTCTGTCATCCCTGGGCAGGGACCCTGCTCATCGTCTCTGTGCGGTTCCTATTTTAGTAGCTGCACTGGCGAAGCGAGCGCAGGCTTGGCTTTCTTCCCGTGAAGAGGGGCTCTTGGCTTGGCCTTCACCTTCGAGGCTGTTCCCTGGAAGGTCACTGCAGAGGGCATTGCACACCCGTGTTTCCGAGGCCAACGGCATCGCTTTGGGAATTGTCGCCGTGTGCAGACTGTGTTGGGATCAGTGACAGCTATTTGATGCCCGGCCCGGCCTCTGTGGTGGCAGAAGCGGAAGCGCTCTGCTGGGCCACCTTCAAAGGCTTCCTCTTCCCTCTGTAAGGTCAGCCAAGGTCACTCGATAGGTCGGAGCTCTGACTTCTGAGCTTGCTCAAAACCTTTGCCTTGGAGTCCTGGAAAAAGAGAACGTAAGACTCAGTCCAGCTATCTTTTGGGGACATCTAGTGTTAGGCCACACAAGGCAAGGCTTGGTATTGTTAATTATAAATCAATTGATTTTATTATTTAGTGTAACTCACTGTTTGCTAGAAAAAGTCAGCATGCAGAGAGAAATAAGGAAAATATCCCCAAGCAGAAGTTGGGCAACTTCTTCTTACATCAATTTTACAGTTGTAAAAAAAAAGTATGTTTAATAATATATACTTTATTAAGGAAAGGACATGCCTCCCAACACCTTTTCATGAATCATTTTCTGATCCACAGAGGAAAGACTTGGTACTTAAAAGAAAATTAAGTTCTGATATATATATATATATATATACATATATATATATGTTTGTTGCTGGGGATTGAACTCAGGGCCTTGTTCTTGCTGATATATATTTTAACAGTGATTTGGATTTTTTTGATGTTCTCATTTCTTATTTTTTAATTTTTATTTGTATTTAGCACGTGTTTTCCATAATAATGATTACATTCACCATGGGGAATTGGTACAAGTCTGTAACACATCTTAATTCTTTTTACTTCCCCTTCTCTCCTTCCTCAACCTCCCTCCATCTCTTGGTCCCTCAGGTACACATTCTTAACACAGGAAAAACCACGTTAACAAAATAAATTGTACCTTTGAAAGAAGACTTAAATACACATTTTAAAAACATGGTGAGTGGTCAGAAAGGGTCCCCTGTGGTCCCCACTATGGGGCTACTCACGCCTCCAGTAGTCCATCTCACACTGAATAGGGCTGACCACGAAACCACTGAGATATTTAGGAAACGATGAAGTGGGACTTCCAAAGCTAGGCCATAAAAAAAATTTTTTTTAAGAACTGGGTTTTGAACTCAAGGCCTCACACATACTAGGTAAGTACTGGATCACTGTGCTACACCCTCATCCATCATCCTCCCTTTAAACATTTTTTTACAAATTTGAGACAGCTTTTTACTAAGTTGCCTAGGCTGGCCTTGAACTTCAGATCCTCCTGCCTCGGCCCTCTGAGTAGCTGGGATTACAGGCATGCACCACGTGCCCCACCTGCCTCTCTTTCTATTAGATCTCTTACTCTGAGAGAAGCCGGCTGCTATACACCATGGCGGGGACACGGGGCAGTCCTGTAATGAGATCTAGGGGTGAGGCTCCTACCAACAGGCATGTGTGCGACCATCTTGGAAGCAGCCGCTGGGTCCAGTCACGGGTTCAGATGATTAGGGACACAGCTGACATTTCCGCAGCAACCTCCTGAGAGAGACGCCAAGTTGAGACCACCTGACTGAACTGCCCCTAGATTCCTGACCTACTGAAACTTTCAGATAATGAATGTTTAATATTGCTTTAAAAACTACACTCAAGGGTCATTTGCAACAACGGTAGTTAATAGAGTGAGTCATGGTCAACAAGATGAAATTCGGATCTATATTTCAAAATACGGGGGAGTCCAGTATCTAGTCAGAATGTTAAACTTGAGAACACATTGCAAAGTTCTTTGGATCTAGCAGGGTTTATTCTCCCCTGTGGGTGCACACATTTGGGCTGGAAGTACACAATTCCGAGGATTGTCCTCGTGCAATATAAGCATCCCTGAGGGCCGGGGATTTAGCTCAGTGGTTAGAGTGTTTGTCTCACAAGCACAAGCCCGTGAGTTCGATCCCCAGCACCAAAAAGAAACCAAAGAAAAGAATCCTCAGACGGGTGGACAAGTAAAGAAGAAGGGGTGAGGGCCTCCTTACTAAGCAGCACCAACCAGCACCTGAAAACGAAATCAAGGATTTAGAATCCGACAACGAGCACTAGCCCAGCCATCGTCCATTTCACAGCAGTGGTCCTGCAGTTATCCGTCCCGTGTCTCCTACTTTGCAGCAGCAGGTCCTCCAGGGAGTGAAATGGTCCTGGCTAAGTCCCAGAGTCCTTGGAACTTCGATTTACCCAGTTCAATAGGAGGCAAACATGGGCTCCTTCTGGTGGCCATTTCATGAACTACAGCACCCAAACTGCCGGCGTCCTTTAAATAGGTGAGCCACAAATGAGTTAATTCAATGAAGTCCGTTTTCTATATATAGTACATGCAGCAGCTGAGCGTGTGATGTACAGAGAAGAAAACACTTTACCTGCGTACTTCTAAAACTAACGTCACATTTTTTTCATTACTTACCATATTTCTCTACACCTTAATAGAAGGCAACTAATGAGTTATGGTTGTTAGCTGTACAAAATTTAATAAGATCAATAGAGTCTCACTGTTCAATTTAATTCTCCTGGGAGGACTTGGCAAAGTGATTGCAAAGTTTGTTGAATTTGCTTGAGAGCTAGAACACCAATAATTGACTCATCTCTTAAATTTCCACGTTGCTCGTCTCAGAGGCCCTTTGGGGCATGATTTCAGGTAGTGACTCCCAATTAGCGTCCCCACCATTTATCATTTTCCCCGCTTTTTGCCTTTGGGGTTTGGAAAGAGCCGGAACAGAGACAGCAAAGTAACAACGAACACCGATGGAAGGTGTTCCGTGTAAATAAAGGCGACGAGAGGGCAATGTGTGTGTGCTTGCAGTTGGGTGCTGCTGAGAGAATAAATTCATGCTACACCCGTGCCGACTACTCTGACCACCTTGAAGGCCTAAAAAAATAAATCAGAGGCGGCTCGGCCGAAACTGGATGTCCTGACAGCGCCATCGCCACTCCCAAGGGAAGATTTGGTGTCTGTCTCCGCAGAGATAAATTGGGAAGCAAGACTCCCGCTCCCGTGGCGAGCTTCCCGCACGCGGTACCCGCTGCCCCGCGCTGCGGCTTTAATTAACACTCCGGTTTACGTTGCCAAGCAACAAGCCGAGTCCGGGCTCCTCCTCCCTCCCAGTACGTGTGTGGCGAGGGGTGGTGGCGATCCAGCCCACAGCCATGCGCGCCTCAGCGCCCCCTGCAGGCCGCCTGCGAACCGCAGCTCATCTTGTGCTCATTCTTCATCAGATTAAGACAAGCAGCTTGTTGGGTAATAAAATAGCTGCGACTGCAGCGGCCCCCCCACCATCCTCAGGAGATGCTGCCCCTTCTGGTCCCCGTCCTGGAAAATGGAGTGGGGGAGGACTCTTTCCAGCATGCTCCCTCGGGAAAGGCAGTGGGGAGGAGCTGGAAGCAGAGGAGACTCCCCACTACACCCCTCCAGCCTGGCCAAGCTGTGCTTCATCCCAGGGCACTCGGTGTCTTCTGGTCCTGCTGCCCCATCCAGCCCCACCACTGTACCAAACAGACTGGTTTGTTAAGACCATCTCACTTGTGATCCTCCTGCCTCAGCCTCCCAGAGCGCTGGATTCCAGTGCATCACCATTAGACTGCCTGAGCAAACACTTCTACTGTGTCACTATGATACTGATTTTTCCAGGCAGTCTTCAAATGGGGTCTCCTGGTGGAGGGCAGCCATTCACCAGGCAAACGGTCCTCCCGGCCTTGGCCTTTTACCCTTTGGAAAGCGGGGAGCAGGACTCCTGCCCTGCAGAGCTGTGAGTTTTCTATTTTAGGCCTTCTTCTGGCAGATCCTTTTTCAGAGGAGGAAATTTTTACCACATTCTTGTTAGATTTGAAGCCAATATATTTTTCTAATTTTCGTTTTCTGCTTTGTTCATCATTTACAAGCTGTCCACAATGTAGTATCCGCCAGTGTTTTTTGTTTGTTTTTGTTTTAATGCTGGAGCTTGAACTCGGGGAGCACTGAGGTACATTCTTAGCCCTTTTTATCTCTTATTTTGAGACAAGGTCTCGCTAATTTGTCCCGCCTGGCCTCAAACTTGCCATCCTCCTGTCTCAGCCTCCCAAGTAACTGGGATTACACCAGCTGTGCATTCTAGGCAGGCACTCTCCAACAAAGCCTCGGTGCCTGCTTTTCAGGAGCTTGTGCTCTTCTGGGCACCGGGAGCAGGAGCTCGCAGGTCAGGCACCGGAGGAGACATGAGACAGGGCTGCCATTTGAGATGGTTGGTGAGGAAAGGCCTCTGGGACAGAGAGAGGAGGTCTTGAGAACCAAGGATAATTAGACGTGGGGTGGGGTTCTGGCTAAATGCCCTACTGTCTGGAGGCTCCTGTTGCTGAGTTCTCTCCCTGAAAGAACTGATGGCAAGAGCTCTGAGGAGACCAGGGCAGAGCAAACGTGAGGCCAGGAGTGTGGTGGGAAAGCTGCGGGGCTGCTGAGGATCAGCGTGTTGGATCTGAGCAGAGGGAACGAGCAGGCGATGTGAACATTATGGACTGCAAGCATGTGTAATAAAAAGCTTAAAATAAATAAACCAAAACCAAAAAATAAATAAGAAAGTGCTCGTGTTACTTGTTAAAACCATAAGGCAGACTGTCAGCCAGCCCACTGCCGTGGGAACAGGGTTGGCCCCAACGGGGTTTCAGCAGGGGAGAGAGAGTGGACTCTACCCCAAACACAAGAAGAAAAGTGGGAACACATGGCCCATGGGCAGGGCAAGGGCCAATCTATAGAAGAAGGCGAAGAGGAGATAGCAGGGATGTGTGGGCTCCTGTTGCTGTATCATAATACCTGAAGTGATAAACTTATGAAGAGGAAAGGTTTATTTTGGCTCACAGCAGTGAGGCTTCAGTCAATGGCTGACAGACCCATTGCTTTCACGTCTGGGGTATGGAAGCACACAGTGGAGCAAACTATTCATGGTGGCCAGGAAGCAAAGAAGGGAGAGGAGGGGATGGGGTCCCAGGATCCACACTGAAGGCAAACCCCCAGTGACCTGATGCCCTTCACTAGGCCCCACCTCCTGAAGCTTCCACCATCTGCCAATAGAACCATGGGCTGGGGACTAAGCCTTTAAAATGTACTGTGGGGGACACTTCCAAACCATGGTAAGGGGAGCAGGGAGTATTCTGGCTAGATGGACTGCAGGACAATCAAATATCACCTGGAGAGTACCAATCAGATATGGAGGTGAGAGTGAGGTTCTGGCTAAACTGATTTAGAGTTGGTGCCAAAATTGGGCTGAGCAGGCCGGCCCTGCTGAAGGAGAGTGAGGGCCATCTTTCCTCATGAAGAGGCATCAGAAAAGCCTGAGCAACGTTGGGCCCAGGAAAGAGCCTATGAGATGAAACACTTGAGGAGGAGGACAGCACCAGACCACACTGGGCCTGGCAGGAAGTGAGATGGAAGCTGCGGGAGGGCGCGACCAGAGCAGCAGCATGATGGGATTTGGCTCTACAGGCTCACTCTGCTTGGAGAGTGGAGAGTAAGCTTTCCGGAAGCAAGGAGGCAGCTTAGTCCAGGTGACAAATGACCACGGGTTAGCAGTGGAATTAGTCAATTTTCCTTGGCAAGGCACAGTACCCAACGCCTGTGATGTAAAAAAGAAGATATTTATTTTGGCTCACAGTTTCAAAGGTTCAGTCCATGGTCATCTGGCTCCAAGGCAGAAACAGCATGACAGAAGGGCCTGGTGGAGGAAAGCTGCTCAACCCTTGGTAGCCAGGAAGCAGAGAGCAAAGAGGGACAAGAATGTAGCCTTCCAGGTCATACCCCCAGTGACTCGTCTCTAACAAGGCCCCACCTTCTAACCACACATTCAACTATAAACTCATTAATGGATGAAACCTTTGAGGAGTATAGCATCTCTATGGCCCAGTCACTTTCCCAAAACCCCATCTCTGAACACAGGAGACTTTGGGGGAACATTTTAGATCCAAACCATAGTAGCAGTGACAGTAGCAAGAAGTGATCACTACCAGGGTATATTTTGAAGATAGATCCAAGTTTCATAAAGCCCCAAACTGATATAATTTGGGAAGCCTTATTTAAGGAAAGTAATATAAAACTATGAAGCCAAAGTTAGGTGTGACAGTAAATATTGAAAGGAAATCTTTACCTCCCTCAGCTAAAATTCAGGAGGAGGACCTTTGAGTAGGAAGATGCATCTTTATTTTCATTTGCCTCTAACAGAAATTGAGCATTAACTTCAGTTATGAATATAAACAATACACTACAGTAGGAGCGATACCCGTGACTTTGTCACTGGTGAGGTCACATATGACAATATAATTGTACACATATCTCAGGATATCATTAACACTCATGACATCTTTAACATCTCAGTGGCCTGTCATGGATCGTCCTATTTAATACACTAAGAAGCACACACATTAGTATGTTGTAAATTTCTTTACTATTATGATAACTGTACTTCAATGCAATTAGTATCTTTTGCAATCATATGTACTTTATTTTATACATTTAGAGACATCTGTAATCCCAGCATTCTGGGAGGCTGAGGCAGGAGAATTGCAAGTTT
This sequence comes from Hystrix cristata, assembly GCA_004026905.1. Classification (NCBI taxonomy): domain Eukaryota; kingdom Metazoa; phylum Chordata; class Mammalia; order Rodentia; family Hystricidae; genus Hystrix; species Hystrix cristata. The sequence goes on from PVJO010009411.1 coordinate 28,788, forward strand.
GAGTTGTACTTGGGCAATTTAGCAAGACCCTATTTCAAAATAAAAAATAAAAAATGGAGTGGTGGATATAGTTCAATGCAAAGCCCCTAGGCTCAATCCCCAGTACTGCAAACAAAACAAAATATTCTCTTGAGAGGAAATTCCTAGGTCTCACCAACTGCCACCAGAGGGCCACAGGAAAAAAGGGTTAAAACCCCTTGATTTAGAATGAGAATATATCACACAAAAAAGTTTGAATTTTAAAAAGCTGACATATCTAGAAAAATAACATAATATTTTTATGAATTGTCTGCCACATCTCAATATTTTTCCCTATTTTTTAATTGCAAACTGCTTTGCCACCTCTTCATTCTACAGATATTTACAAAAACATATGGGCCATGCAAGAGAGGTTCCAGCTTCCCCGAAAAATCAAAAAGATCTGGCAATGCTGGGCCCTCATCCCAGTATTCGCGTGAAACTTCTGCAGTGCAGTGTGGTGTGGAGTTTTACTCATGGGGCACCAGGTGGCTCTTCTGTACACAATTTTCCAGCTCCAAGTACTGCACACCTGGCTTCCTCTCCACCACCTACATACCTCCCACACCGGGCACCGGGGGACACTCGTGTGCCGCAAAACCACCTCTGATCTTTTATGTCACAAGCCATAATTCTGGGTGGGAAGAGGACTTCTGGAAGTCACTCCTATCCCACTAAACACAAATGAGATGCACCCCAAATTAATGTCTCTTTTGTTACGGTTTGTGCCTAAATGCCCCCCCAAGGCCTCATGAGGTAAAGGGGTGGCTGGATCTAGAGTGTGTGATTACTAAATTAGTCCACTGATTGGTTTGGCATGGTTCTGCTGGGATCAAGGATGTGATGCTATCGTTAAGGGTATTAGGATTGAGGGTGGGAGTATTACCCACCCTAAAGCCAGGTAGCCTGGATAAAACAGAAGGGACAGAAAGAGTCTTGACTATCCCTTTTGCTTACCTCGCTCCCTTTTGCCTGTCTGCCATGCCACCCTGCCTTGGAACCAGCCAGTTGTGGACTGAAACCTCTACAAACTGTGAGCTAAATAAACCTTTCCTCTTTTAACTTTGGGTGTCGGGTATTTTGTCTCAGCAATGAGAGAGAAGTAACTAAGACACCTTTAATTGGCCACCAGAAATTCCTGTAACCACTTTAGCGCCACCCGATCCAAAAGGAAGAGTGATAGTGTTATCAGAGGTTTGGGACAAAAGCTCTAACTTGGTTTTGCAGGGAAGGGAGGGGTCCAGCAGACTGGGCTTGGCCACCTACCCCTAATGCCAACCAGAGAGAGGAGCAGAGGTGAAGGGCAGGAAGGGAGCCAGGTTGGAAAGCCCAGATACACAGGGTCAAGACCTGTCTTGGGGGAGTTGACAGGAGCTGTGGAATTCTACAGAAAAGGAGAGCCAAGGTGAGGGCCGGGGTTTTGCACAGCTGCCAGGGCAGGCAAACCTGGCCAAGTCGGTGTCTGGTTGATCAGTATGTCAAAACTGGTTGGTGAAGTCCTGGGAGAGCCACCATCCCTGAGGAGGCAATTTGGTTCCCATCACAGGATGCAAATCCCAGATTTGAAGTTATGTTACAAAGCTGCAGCGATAAAAACATCATGGTCCTGGCACAAACGGACATGTGGATCAGTGCAACAGAAAAGAGGGTGCAGAAACTACCCCAGGCACATGCAGCCATCTGATCTTTGGGAAAAGGGCCAAAAACATACATTGGAGAGAAGACAGCCTCTTTAATAAATGGCACTGGGGAGACTTGCCTGTACACTTGCAGAAGATTAAATCTAGACCGTATCTGTCACCATCTACTAAACTAAAATCAAAATGGATTAAAGATCAGAATATTAAAACTGAAATAATCTCTGTGTGTGTGTGTGTGTGTGTGTGTGTGTGTGTGTGTGTGTGTTGTGTGGGGGGTTGAACTCAGGACCTCACAAATGCTAGGCAAGTGCTCTACCACTGAGCTATACCCGTCTCCCAAATAGGTAAAATTCTTGAAGACACAGGTATAGCCACCGACTTTCTGAACAGAACCCTAATTGACAAGAAGTAACATCAAGAATCAACAAATGAGATTATATCAAAAGTAGAGCTTCTGCACAGCAAAGAACCAACCGAGAAAGTGAAGAGACAACCTGCAGAATGGGAAAGAAATTTTAACAAGCTAGTTCTCACACAGAGGACTAATATCTAGAATATGTAAAGAACTCAAAAATAGACCCTTTCCCCAAATAAAAGACCCAATCAAAAAATGGACAACTGAAATGAGTAGACACTTCTCAGAAGTACAAATGGCCAATAAACACATAAAAAAAAGTTCACTATATCTGTCCAAAAAGAAATGCAAATTAAAACAACACTGAGATTCCATCTTACCCCAGAAAGAATGGCAATTATCAAGAAATCCAGTAATAACAAATGCTGGTGAGGCTGTGGGGGACAAGGGGAAGAAACCCTTCCACATTGCTGGTGGAAATGCAAACTAATACAACCACTATGGAGATGAGTATGGAGATTCCTCAAAAAACTAAAACTAGAAATTCCATTTGATCCAGCTATTCCCCTTCTAAGTATCTTCCCAAAAGAGGTAAAGACATCATATTAAAAAAAAATTTTTAAAAAGACATCATATTACAATGATACGTGCATACCCATGTTTATAGCTGCACAACTCATAATAGCTACATCTTGGAAGCAGCACGTACGTCCATCAATAGATGAATGGATAAAGAAAATGTGGTATTTATACACAGAAAATGATTTTTAAAAAGAATAAATTTGAGTCACTTGTAGGAAAATGGATGCACCTTCAGACCATAATGTCAAGTGAAATAAATCAAACACACATGCTTAAATATCACATGGTTTCTCTTATATGAGAAGCTCAAAGTATAAATAATTTAAACGGCAAAATAAAAACAGATCATAGGAAGCAGAGAGATAGAGCTTTTACAAATGGGCCAAGAGGTAGAAGGAATCCAGAGAGGGTGGGGAGGAAAAGGGGAAGTAGAAATAATTCAGATGTGTGATGTACATGTAGCAACTCCCACAATGCATGTCACCCTTATGTACTGCAAACGCACTAATAAAAACAAAATAAGTCAGTTCTATAGAGGGTAAAAGAGAAGAATGGTGGGGAGAACTCCTGGCTGTTGGGCAGCCTCCCTTCCCAGCGGGGTACTTACCTCCTGGGGCGGGGGGGGGGGTCCTCACCCTCCGTCTTCCAGGCTCTGCTCTTCTAGACTCCCAGGCAGCTGTGGCTGTAGGATGGTGACTGGAGACTTACAGGCATCGCTCCAGGGCTTCTGGAACTGGACATTTGAAAAATTGTCAAGTAGATGCCTTGGCAAATCCTGAAAATCACTTCCTCTCATCTTGGCATCCTCAGGCTTGAAGCAGAGTAAGACAGACTGGGTAAATTTCGGGCCACTGAACTTTGTCGGTAAGTCTTTGTCCAACACGCCTGCGTGCAGTGCTGAGCAGGGACCTGCTCCAGCTTCAAGGTAACAGGGGGACATACACAATGAAGGCAGCGGTGCCAAGCTCCTCCTGCAGGCCTACCCTATACGCCCCCTTACCCCAGAGAGGAAGTCGAAGAATGATAAATGTCTTAACAATTACAGACGTATCTTTCTTTTACACAAATATTTGGCCTCTGCAGGATTCAGCATGATGCCTAGCTTTGGCTGACAATGTGGGGGTCAAAGGTGCCACTGACTGAGGAGGGAGCCCTCCTGGGGCAGGCCCGCATGTCTCCGGATCTTCGCGGAGGTGCACGTTTGGGGCCGGGTGTCGCTGAGGGGTGCAGCGCTCTCCCTGCGGTGGGGACAGTGTCCTGAGCGGCGGGAGAGCCGAGGGCAGCTGGGGCTGCGTGGGGCTGAGCGGGGGACGGGTGGGGCCGCGGAGGGCGGACGTCTCATTTCGCTCCTGGAACCAGCAAGGACTCAAATATTAATGGTTAATAATCAGTTAATATTTTAACCCACTGGGAATGCTTACATTTTAAAAAGGCCTCTTGAAATCACAGGATTTGGCTGAATGGCAGTCATCTTTTTTATTTTTTTATTTTTTGTGGTACTGGATATTTAACCCAGGACTTTCATACTGAGGTATGCCACAGCCTTGGGCATTTGTCGTTTGGGTTGTTTTGTTTTGTAGAACTGGAGACTGAGCCCAGAGCCTTCACACTGAACCACATCCTCAGCCCCTTTTTATTTTTTATTTTGAAAGAGGGTCTCAATAAGTCACTAAATTACCCAGTCTGAGCTCAAATTTAAAATCTTCCTGCCTTGGCCTCCCAGAGTGCTGGGGTTACAGGCATGTGGCACAACACCAGGCCATTTTTACTTTTTAATTATGGAAATTTTTAATAATAAAATGTACCTCTGTGTACCCGTCCTCCAGTTTCAATAATTCTCAATGCAGACCTAATCTGGTTTCATCTGCACCACCATTCACTTCTCCTTTTTCTGTATTGTTTTAAAACAAATCTCAGAAATAATGTTCTCTGAAAGATTAATACTATTAAAAAATGAAAACCTCCATAATATCATCAGTGTCATAATTTTTGTACAGTTTGTTTCGATCAGGATCCAAATAAAATCCACACTTTGCAATTAGTTAATCTGCCTTTTAAATCTCTTAATCTGTAGCTTGTCTCATTCTTTCTTCTCAATTTATTTGTTAAAAAACAAAAACAAGCCAAGTTGCTTGTCCTTTAGAATTCCCAGAGTTAGGACTTTGGTCATGCCATCAACGCAGTTGCTATAATTTGACATTCGGACGCAGATCAGATTCAGGTGAGATCTTCCCTTAAACAAGCCCATTACCCCCGTGGTATTGTTTCCACCACGGAGCATGTGATGAGTACCTCGTTGTCTCTCTTTTTTGTGATACTGCATATCACTGATTAACACCTAGACAGAAACAGATACTCAGTAATGGAATTCAAGTCCACAAGCAGCTCAATGGTGGGGGCGGGGCGCGCGTGCGCGCTGGTATTTAGAGTACAGAGAACCAGAATATCTTGGCCCCCCTTAAATAACCTCAGCCACAAAACGTGGGCAAGTTGTCAGCCTTTTTTTATAAAGGGGTGGCCCTGGGGAACCATTATGACCACCTGCATTGCCCACTTCCTTCAACACACCTGGGCTCGACTCTTTCCACTTTACACTGTGCTCGCTTCTTCAGCGGAGGTTCACTGCAGCCTGCCATATGCAGAGCACCGAGACAGCGCCCCGGAGGCCGTCGGCCTGAACTGGATATAGACCTGGCCATTAAGGGTACCTAGGATCGGCCGAGGAGACAAGATGAAAAAAGATAATTCCAAAAGAATGGTGATGCTGGGAACTTAGCTCAGTAGTTAGATATAGCTTGGCTAGCAAGCACAAGGCCCTGAGTTCAATCCTCAGCACCAAAAAAACCCCAAAACAAAACAAAAAAAAAACCCAAAAGAATGGTGTCACTAGGCTGTGGATTTTTGAGGAGGCTCAGTCACTTCTGAGGGGAAGAAAGGACGGCATTTGTGGGATTCAGTTAGTACTCAGGCTGAGTTGATGTGCATGGGTTGATCCGGAGAGGGGTGTTTCAAACTAAAGTAATAATATGAAGGCGCAGAGGCAGCATATTGTCAAAGAACAGGTAAACAGTGGAGTCTGGCTCAAAGGTGGGTAAAATATGGAGAATAGAACAGGGAAATTGGGTTATGGCCCAGTCATTCTGCTTCTTGGTATTTACCCAAGAGAAATAAAATCGGCATCACTCAAAGGCTTATTCATAGTGTTTATAGCCACCAGAAACTAGAGACATCAACAGGATTCTGCTGGAGTACTATACTACAATATAAAGGGGGAACGTACTGACATATTCAGCAACGTGGATCAGTCTCAAAGTCATTAAAACAAACAAGAAGAAAATGCAAAACTAACTCCTAGACAAAAACAGTTAATAATGGAAATCAGAGGTTACATAGAACCAGGGATACACATATCTTTTGGGGTGATGGAAATGTTTTACATCTTGATTGTAATATCAAATTTATGGACAAACACACCCATCAAGTCATTGAATTATACACTTTAAATGCATACAGTTTATTTTATATAAATTATACATCAAGAAGGTTGAATTTCAAGGGGCAGTTTGGGGCTGAGGGTGTTGCTCAGCGGTAGAGAAGTTGCCTAGTATCCAAGGGCCCTGGGTTTGATCCCCAGCAATGTGTAGAAAAACAAAGCAGGTTTGGGACACAGTGTGGTGAGTTTTTGAAAGTCAGGCCAGAGTTCTGCAAGTTTTTGAAAAGAAGGGCCAAATGTTTAGGTTTCCAGGTTGAGAATTTAAAACTAGGCTGGGCATGGTGGTGCACATGCCTGTAATCCCAGCACTTGGGAGGGTGAGGCAGGAGGTTAGCTGCAAATTCACAGTTAGCCTTGACCACACAGTGAGTTCAAGGTTAGCCTGAACTGCTTAGCAAGACCTTGTCTCAAAACACCCCCTGTAAAAAAAAAAAAAGAGAGAGAGAATTTAAAACTAGGTAAAGTTCAGGCCAGAACTGACAAAAGTGTAGCAACACAACATGAAGTCCACAGTTAGGGCAGATATGAGGAGCAAACATTTAGAGACTTTTAGGGCACGTTGACAGAATAATTTTCTGTTTATTGAATCTAAAAATAAAACCCAATAATCAAATAATAAAAGTTTGGAATTGCATTTTGTATGTCATTATTTCCAATTGACATTTCTAGCAATTCATGTTTATTGTGTTTACAAAAGTTACCAGACTAAAATGGATTAGAAATTGTTCATTTTGAGACAGGGTCTTACTATGTAGCCCAGGGATGAGTTTGCACTCCATGGCCTTGAACTTGCTGTGATCTTCCTGCTTCAGTCTCCTGAGTGCTGGGATCATGGGTGTGGGCCACCACACCCGGCTTTAGAGTGGATGGGAAATTTAAAGAAAACCAGCCCATCACCACAGATGGCCCAGAAAGCACTAGAGTCAGAACAGTCAGGGCAAGGTTTTTATTTCCTAGTTCAGGTTGGATTACTGGGAATGAGAGAGAGGACACTATTAAAATTTGGCTATTAGCTGGATGTGATGGTACACACCTGTAATCCCTGCACTCTGGGAGGCTGAGGCAAAAGGATCACAAATTCAATCTCAGTCTGGGAAATTTAGCAGCCTAGTAAAAGCCTGTCTCAAAATGAAAAATTACAAAAGCGCTGTGGATGTAGTTCAGTGCAGGAAAAAAAAAAATCTGGCTATTAACCTTGAGGTTTGCCCAAAGAGCAGAAAGGTGGAAGGAGTGGCAGCCAGGGGAAGAGATTGTAAAATGACAGCGGAATGACGGCACCCCTGGGTTCAACCCACCAAACTCCAGAGCCTCATGCTATATTCAGATTAAATCTAGGCTGCTATTAAATACAGAGGGACAAAGCACTGGAAGGAAAATTGAAGCTAACCTCCTGCTATGCATAACCTAAAAGGAGAATTACTTTCAGGTTTTGTAAGCAATCATTATCCATAAGGAAAATGC
>PVJO010009411.1:36436-69863 GCA_004026905.1 Hystrix cristata
CCTGGGAAAAAGGAGTCTCCACGTTGCTCTCGGGATGCTAATGATGGGGTTCAGGACCCCAAAACGTCATGTCACGTTGGCTTTTGAGAAAGTAGAAACAGCAAGATGGCCACTCTTATTTTTCCTTCACCCCCTTCCCTTCATTTGAGAGGCACCCTCCACTTGCCAGAGGAGAGGAACATTCCTATCTCTGAAGACACTGGACACCACAAAAATCTGAATAAATAGGGCTTGCTAAATCCCCAGTTTATTACCATTAGATCATGCCCCTTTGTCCAACTAGACCCCTGCACACGCTTTACCAAACCTAAGCATGCAAGATTGAAGCACATTTCAGGGGGAACAAAAAAAAAACCTAAGCAAAATATGCACAAGTTAGGGGTTGGAGATTTAGCTCAGTGGCAGAGTGCTTGCCTAGCAAGTGCAAGGCCCTGAGTTCGATCCCCAGCACCCCCCAAAATAACTATATATACACAAATTTACCTGTTTCTTTGTGTCCTCATCATCCTTATGAAATCCTCTGTGTCACATAAAGCTCGTGTTTTAAAAATGTGCACTTTTTTCCTGGTTAGTCTGTCTTTTTTGAGAGGGGCCTCCGCCGTGAACCTGGCAATGGTCTGGGAAGACATCTTTCCTGCCTGAACTACAGTATCGGCTGTTCTTACACTCACCCCCGGTCCTCCTCTTCCCTTGTGTCTGGGGCAGAGCAGAACAGGTTGCACATTACTTAACCAAATTTCAGAGCTTAGTCACTTTCACTTTTAATAGATGCTGGCAGTTGGTGTTACCGTCATGCCCACGTTATGGCAGTCACCCAGCCTGTGTTCCACCTGGCAAAATCCATCGCTTTGAATTCCCCTCCTGTTTACACAGTGAAGGTAGCTTAGGAAGGGTGATGTGCTGGGAACGTGCTGTGGAACGGTTACGAGGCGCACACCAGGACTTGGGTAGACTTAGCTTCCCATTTTATACTCACCATCTGTTGATACACATTATTCCACCTTGGCGAGGTAGTCAAGGCTTTTTGTTTGTTTGTTTTGTTTTTGTTTTTTTGAGACAGGGTCTCACTATGTAGTTCAGGCTGACTTTCAGCTATGTTGCCCAGGCTGGCCTCGATCTTGCAGCAATCCTCCTGCCTCTGCCTCCCAAATGCTGGGATTACAGGTGTGCACCACCACACCCGGCTGTTGTTTTGGTTTTGGGTGTCAGGGATCGAACTCAGGGCCTTGCGCTTGCAAGGCAAGTGCTCTACTCACTGAGCTAAATCTCAGCCCTCGTTTTCATTGTTAATTTCATGTGCAATAGTTTTCTTCTTTAATCAGCCAGTTTTACTCCCAGGTTGACTATTACTTTGGGCATTTGACTTACATGAGAAATTGGTAGTTCGTAAAGGACGCTCCCAAATTAATGTACTCAAGGAAAAGGAAATTACATGTATAGCTTGGTTTTGAGTAAATCTCCAGAAAATAACTTTCCCCACCATATGTCATATCTCAGACTTAGGCAATGGTAGATTGTGCAAAGGTTAGAATAATTTTATAACCCTGTGCTTTGGGGGTCGAGGGTACTTGCTTAGCATGTGTGAGGCCCTGAGTTCAATCCTCTGCACAGAAAAAACAAATCAAAATGCAAAACAAAAATCCCTGTACTTTAACTGTTGATTAACAATTGTGGTCTCTGTGTCTTTCCCTCTCAGAGGACCCCCTCCAGTGAGTCACCCGATGTCTCAATTTCCATTTTTGTAACTTATGACTCATATAGGCGAAAACTCTACATAGTGTGGTCTTTCGGTGCTCCCTGCTCTACGCTCAGAAGAGCATTATGCATATATAAATGAGTGGAGAAGCCAAGAGTATTCCATAAGGGAGAGAGGCAGCAAGTGAGGATATCATCAATGAGCAAGTTTCTTTGAGGAAAGGCCTTCCCTGGGCTCATATTTGACTTTTTTCTCACTGAAATGTATTGACCCCAGCTAAAACCACATCCACACCAGAAGTTTACATGGTCCAGTGTACGGGGGGATCATAAATGTTGATCTCCAAGCTCACTTATATGAGACCATGTATGATAGCAGAAGTTCACAACCTACACACTCTTGAAAAATAAATTTGACTACTCTAGTAGGTAGAAATGTGTCCCACCAGTGAAGACCTGTTTTGAACTGCTAATGTGCACTGTGGTTGATACCACCCACACCCAGGGTGGGATCCCCGTGATCCACACCCAGAACTATGCTAAACCAATCAGAGGACTAAAATCTAGTTATCACACACTCCAAATCCAGCCACCTCTGAAAACGCCCTCTTAGGAGCACATGAGGCTTCCGGGGCACATTTAGATAAAAGCCACAACATAACCTCAAAGGATGGTTTGTTATGTTTTTTCAAATTGGTTGAGGTTTGTGACTGCTCTTTTTATAATTTTACAGAAATTGCCATCATCACGTTTAGTTTACAGTGAGTTATTGGCTAACTTGAGTTTGGAATAATAGAAGTTGCAGCAACACAAATCTAGTGATTTTACTTTTAAGAAAAATTCCTCATGACTCAAACATGAGTCATTCACACACCTTTTGCTTAAGCAGATGCAATGTAACAACAGAGAAGCGTGTACTTGTACTGTGACATTTCATGGGCCATGTGCTGCCTGTGCCTGTGCTGTTCTCTGGAGCCCATTTTAATTAGGCTTTGTTCCCACTAGTGAAGTCTGACAGTTGTCAAGCTTTCCACTCGCAGTCCTCATCCCGTGTGACCAGTCTGCATCAGGTGAATTTGTTGAATTACTTCTGCCTTCCTAAAATAAGCTCTCATCTGACCTCCAGGAGCCCTCCTTCGGCTGTTTTCAAATCACTTTTGCTGGTTTGTCATGCCCACTTCTATTTTGGAGGACTCTGTCTCTCCTCCAAGTGATCTTACCCAGTGCTGTGGCTTTGCATGTCACTTACCGAGGTTTTCCCTCCATCTTAGAAGTCTCTGCATTCCTCCAGACTCAAGTCCTAAATGCCTGTCCAATTCATCTGAATGAAGGGTCCGCATCTCAGATACAAGCTGTCCAAACCCGACTGAAAGCATCTTCAGTCTGACCTCATCTGTTAGGTCCTTTCTAGATGCTCAGGCCAAAATACTTGGCACTACACTTAAATCCACCTTCTCACCTTTTATCTAACCCGAGTACAACCTACTGACTCTATCTTTATCTCCAACTACCTCTACCACCATCATTTCTCACCTAAAAGTACCACATATACTTGTATTTACATACCTCCAAATTTCTCTATGCTTTTCACCCTGCTACCCAGTAACCACAGATCCTTTGAAACATGAAGTCATCATGTAACTCTTTAGCTCTTCTTCCCTGGTGCAATCATCTCTCCCTCAGCTCTTTCCTTTGCCTTCTTGGCACAGTGACCACCTTGTTCCCAGATGAATGTGTTCTCCTGGCCCAGAATGGTCTGCCCCCCACATACCCACATGGCCTACTTCCATACCTCTCCATTTGGATACAAAGGGTACATTACAAAGGGCCTCTCAGACTACACTATTAACGTTTTTCCTGCTTGTTGTTCTGCACGCATGCCACAATGCCCAGGCCCACAGCCAACTACCGCCCATGCCTGTATCAAACTTTCCATCAATGAGTCAGTGACATGTGCCTCTGATGTGGGCAGCACACATTGCTTGTTACTTTTCTCAAAATGTCTTAATGTGAGTAGCAACAACCAGAAAAAGATCCAAAGGAAGAGGCAGTCTTTAGACAACTACCTGAATTCTACAAAGTGTTGCCATGGAAAGGCTGGGGATTTAGCTTAGCGGTTAGTGCTTGCTTTGCAAGGACAAGGCCCTGAGTTCGATCCCCAGTACCAAACCATGAAGTTTTCTGAAATAGACCCTACATAATAAAATGCACTGTATAAACCTAAATTGGATCCAGATGGGGAGGGCAGTAGATACAGCTATAAAAAACACTGTGGTGGTACATGTATGGAATCCCATTACACAGAAGGCTGAGGCAAGATTCCGAGTTCAAGGCCAGCCTGGAATACAAAGCAAGACTCTAAAACTGTCTCAAAAACAAAACGTTGCAGAGGCAATCAGGGAAATATGGATTCCTCTACAGATTTGGAAATTTTCGAATTAAGTTGGTATGGGGCAGCCGGGCTCACCTCCCCAACAAAGCCTTTGCTTTGTCCCTATTTGCTTTCAGACTTTTTCAGGGCTTTTTTAGCCTGGGTTTCAACAAGGCCTTCCCCAGTGTCAGGTTGCTCTGGTTTTGACAGCATTGACTGAAAGTATTTTCATGCTAGCGTGTAACTGCTGTTTGAAATTTCTACCTAGTACAGTATTTGGGTTTGCTTTCACTAATCAGCAGAGGGCGCTACTAACCTAATAGCTTCTTAAAGGTTATGACCACACTATAAACTTTGAAGTCACCAGGGCAAATTTGATTGCTCAATCACTGGACTCACGTGTCCTAATTAGTAGACCAAATGAAGGCATAGGAATGTGGTTCATTCAGTAGAACACTTGCCTGGCACACACGAGGCCCTGAATTCAAACCCTAGTGCTTTAAATACTACCAGACATGTATTTCTCTATTCAATCTTGGCTGCCACAGAAAGCACAAGGACTTTTCTTCCACCTATAGTGGAAACGTTAACAGCACACAGTAACTGCTCCAGGTCTGCCAACTAAGTGCATTTCACATTCTTTCACACCCAGGGCCTTTTTTGGGCAATATACAGCTTTTTCTCCTCTGCCTACGAGCTATCCCACATTGCATTCACTTTATCATTTAAGGCAGGGGCTGGCAATTTCCACAAGACTCCATGGTTATTTTAGGACTTTAACCCTGTCACATTCTGTTTCTGCAATGTGAAAAGCCAGAGTCAAACTGTAATAATGGCACGGCAGTGTTCCAACAAACTGAACCCAAATTCAAATTTCATGTCACATGAAGCACTCTTCTGATCTCCCTCCAGCCATTTAAAACTATGACCACCTGAGTTGTACCAAAGAGGTGCAGACAGGCCTGTTTGCCAACCCCCATTCTGATTACCAGGGAGTTTGACATCCATTCCAGACTCGGTTCTACCTGATTTATATTAAATAAGCTCAGACAATACTTTGCTTCCAACTGAGTTAGTCCTTTTATTCTTTCGGTAATCTCTTCCAGGGTTAACTACTTCCATTGTAGGTGATGAAATATGTAAGGCTCCACTTCAAATGTTGGCACTGCTACGAGCATGGTCTTTCCCTTCACTGCGACTCAGTGTTAAAACTTTGATTCTTGTCTTATATTCCAGTCCCAGAAGCAGTTTCCACTGAAGACAGTCTCATGCTTTCTTAGCAGCGTCTATAACCAGGCTCTAGCTTCTCCATGAACACTAGGATGGATTGTTTACACATGTATTAAACTAAGAGGCATTCTCTCAAATGAGTTTAAATGCACTTTATTTTTAGACAACCTACATGACATGTTTTTCTTTTTTCCCTAAAAAACAATGCCTCCACTCCAAATAAATCACGGTCAAAATAAACGAAGCGTTCAAGATGACATCAGTCTCGTTTGTCTAAAATCCTGGTGTTGTGTGGATGACAAGTAGCAGCCAGTTATGACAAGTGATAGGTCCAAGGTAACCGCTGAATCTGTTACTGTAAAAACAAGAAGACTACATTAACATTTTCCCCAATTAAGAGCGTTCAACTTTTGTACCATATAGATAGATGTACTCCCCAATTCAATCTGGGCTGCCATAAAGACAGACAGAAAGCGCAGGGATTGTTTCCTTTAGCATCCTAGTGCAAACCAAAAGAACAACAAATTGTCCAAGGTCTATCAGTGGATGCAGGACGCCTTCATCAAATCAGAGGTATAGAGTATTTTCCAGAAGTCTCACTCTGCATCAGGTCCTACCAACAAAAACTCCAGATATTGGTGGAATAACCACCTTGGGCAAGTCATATTATACCATCCTAATTTTTGCCCATTGTTAACTCTAATTTTGTTCAGTGTAATCGTAAAAGGTTTTCTTCTAACTTATACAGAAGGCTCTAAGGTTAAGACATTGAGTGCCTTTGCTTCCCCACAGCCTACAACCGTTTGACATTCTCTTTTACCGAATGGCTTTGATTTTACTAAAATAATCTGCATCAGTTAGTCAGCTCTATCTACTTACTAGAAGCTAAATGTCCCAAAGCTTTCAATGATCAGCTGCCAATTACCAGTAAATTTAAGTGAAAAATAATCCAATATTCATGCAAAATGTGTGGGAAAATAAGAATTATGAAAGCGAGGCCAAATCTATGGGAGCAGGGGGAGAGAATCAACATAGAAGGCTATTTTGATCTCTGAATCAGTATTGAAACTGTGCTTTAACACCATTTACTCAGTCTTCTACAAATATCCAAGATGGCTTTTTATACCATAAGAACCTCTTACACGTGAATTACAGTCCTCTTTGGACCACCAAAGAGGAAACAAAAAGCCACAAAAAAACTACCCTGGTAACTACCCTAGTGGCATAAAACAATTATACCTAAAATACCTCCATTTTTACATTTCTGATTTCAACCCACTTCCTGATACTTACACATTTTTCCATTTCTAAACCATCCTTAAAGAAAATCATAAATGGGGTCACACCATCCTCACGATAGTCCAGGAGAGCAACCATGCCATCTGGATTCATGTTTGCACCAATAAAGAACTTGGGAAACAAATACTCAGAATTAGACCATTATATATAAATAGGTGTTATATCAAAGCAAACTGCAACACAACAGTCAGAACACCAGGAAAAAACAAATCAAGAAATTTCTGCAAGTACAAGCTCTGATGCTGCCTATGATCAATGCTCAAACACCAGACTGATCAAAGCACCAGTAACAACCAAAATAGTACCGTGCAACTCAGCAACGATTTAGTTTTCTAGAGAATTTGTATTTTTTCAACCCCACACAAACATTTCCAAACCCTACCTGCTTACATATCTAACACTGGGGACATAAAGCTGTCAAAGTATATCACATGGGGAAGTGATCTTATAGCCAAGAGATACAATAAAGCTAGAAACTGCAAAGCAAGATTGTAATACACAGTTAAAAAAAAAAAAAATCGAATCTTAAAGGTAAGGAGGGGTCACTGAAGTTTCCCAGTATTAGGACTAACAAGCTCAGATGTAGCAGAAACACCAGTGGCAAGCAACCACACACAACCAATTGTAAACAAAGTTGGACTACTAGGCAGAGGAAGAATTGAGAACTGTCATTAGAAGTCAGTGGGGATTTTTTTCTTAAAAAAAAAAAAAATCATAAAACAAGATCCAAGAACACTTAAGAGCAGCAGATGACTTTCCCCACCTGGACTACCAGTTGAGTCCATAAAGCCACAATTTAATTACAGCAGATTAACCAAGAAACAAAGTTTTCATTCTTAACATTTAAAATTTTATAATACTTTAATCCAAATACTGAAACATTTACCTGATAGTTTTTGAAATTAGCAAGGATGTGCTTGATTTGTTCAGCAGCCCCTGTCATAAAAGGTTTTACTCTTTCTGGTCTTTGTTCTTCAAGTTTGCCTTTGATTCTACAACAGTATTTTGCGAACAGGTTACTAAAGAATTGGATTTTGAGCAACATCAATTTTTTCAGTAAGTAAAAAATACAAGACACAAATTTAAAGGCCAACTAGCTGTCAATGAGCAGACACAAGATATTAAAATATGGCACAATTAAAATATTACTAGTTCACAGAATTGATCTTTGAAGAATCATTTACAATCCCAAATATCATAACCAGACTGCATGCTCCAGTACGCTCATGTCAAATTGTTACTGACTGAAAAGCCGTAACCTTTCAGTTAAACAAAAAAGGCCTTTCACAAGAACTTCTACTGCTAGAAATAAGCCAAACCCTAAATCCTCTAAGATCCTAGACACCAGCTAGGCATTGCCAACACCACTTACGATTTCATATAGTCTTTGATGTACTTCTTGTAGGCCTCTTTTGTGAAGCTGGTTTCCTGCAAGTGATGGTTCATGACAATATCAACACCAGTGACTACTGTGCTTTCGGTACCTTCGCCCTCCGGGCCTTCAGCAGAGGCATTTCCACCAATGAGCGAGTCATCAATGTTACCCTCTGTTCTACTGACCATCTGTGTTAAGAAAAAGTAGTTTAGTTCATAAGGAAAAAAACGAAGCCCTCCAAAATATATCCAATACTAGCTCGGTATCCATCCTGTTCTCACCAAATTTTCTTAACTCTTCTTGAAAACCAGTTTTTCCAGAAGCAACGTGAACCAACAAGAACTGTTGACCAGAACGTAAAGGAGGTCACTACAACAAAGTGGAAGCCATCCACAGTTGTGGACTCCCGGGTTGTCAGGGGCTAAGTAACAACAGGGCACACGTTGAAAGACTTGTGGGGCTCCAACCTGGGACGTCTCCGTGACAGCCCGGAAGGAGGATGGGCGCAGAGGCTGCGAACCTATTTCCAGGCTCAGCTCCGCCTCCACTTTTCTAGAAAAACCCAAGCCGAACAGCGTCTCCTCCGCCAGGAGGCAGCGGAGAGGATTGCACAACCACGGGCGGGGGAGCGGCAGAAACCCGAGCCCGCCAGCCTGGCCCTGCCTCCCCCACGCGGCGCCCCGACCGACTCACCTTGCCCTCCACCTCCAGGCACAGCCCGTCCGCGATCTCCCGGATCTTGTAAATGTCGGAGAACATCTCATCGTCTGCTCGGGGATAGAGAGCCGTCCGTCACGGGGCGCCGAAGGCCCGGGCTCCGCCATTTCCCGCGCCGCCCGGGCGCACGCGGCCCCCGCCCCGCCCCGGGCGCGCACCCCAAGCCACGACCTCTCCCCGTCCCTCAAAGGCTGCCGGCGTCCCCCAGGCCTGGGACCCGATCTGGAAACACTCCCTGCCCCGACCCGGCTCCCACGCCCGTCCCGAGTACAGCAGCAGGGGCAAGTGGAGTCGATACTCACGGCTGATGAGGTCCCGGTAGATAATCATGATGGTAACTAAAGGGAGACAGCGGCCGCGCTAGCTTAGCAGGACCCCGGAGCTCTGAGCGAGCGCGGTGCAGCCGGAGCGGCGCTCGGGGGGAGGGGGGAGCGGGCGGAAAAGGCCGACTCAGCCGCTCCCCAACCTCATATAGAGGGCACGTCTCTTACGTCACCTCGCGCTGCGCCTCCGGAAGCGGCGTAGGCAGTGACGTGGGCACGTAGAGCCACGCGGGGACCGGGCCGCTGAGCGGCTGGAGGAAGGGGGGAACATCCGGTCACTTGGCGCTGAGACCTAATGCACTGCTCGGAGGGGAGTTTGAGGACGGCTCCACGCCTCAAGTGGGTGGTGTAGGGCCGGGTGGGCTCCTCTCCTCCTTACGCTTTGGAGCCGTTCGGGGCGATGCTGGGCCCGGGTGCGGTTCAGGTGAAATCTCTACGCGCTTCCGTCCCGCGCCTGGCCCAGCTCCAGTTCCCACCCATTTCCCGGAGCGGAAGTGTCAGATGTGGGGTGACTCCGGTAGTGGGGGTCGGGCCCTTGAAACCTGAGAGACAGCTCGGGGCTCTCCGCGGCGCCGAGGACAGGACACTGGGCTCTGGTCTAGCCTCTCGGATTTCCGAGGCCCTCGGAGAACTTTTCGACGGCTGCCGGAGGTGCCCTTCTCCTCGGACGCTTTTTGCAGCAGAGCTGAGCCCGGTGCTGGGACCCAGGCTCCTCGCTCCGCCCGGCCCGGGGAAGGATCGTGGCGGGGCAGGGTCTGTGGCCAGGAGCCTGGAGGAGAAGGAGGGTGGGTGTCAGGCATGCACAGTCCGTTGCTTTCCCATCCCTTTCACTTTGGTTCCGTATTTGAATGTTTGAGATGTATCTGTGGCAGATGGTGAAAGATGTTAGCCACTTCTTTACTGTTTTGCACTTGGTTTTGAATTGTGTCCTTTGTTTAAAAAATGAGGCGTATGTTGTCACTTTAAGATGAAGTTGAAATTTTACCCTGATGCTAGAGAGTTAACAAAGAAAAATAGGGAGCCTCCCACATTCCAAAGTGTTATTTGAAAGACTTTAGACCCAATTACTAAGTTAAAAAAAAATCTTTTAGTCACATCTTTACTTTGAGGCAAACAAATACGCCAGGATAAAATCTGAGAGCTTGTTCAATTCTACAAGTATTTTTGTTTTCTACTGTACTCCTATCGCTGGGATTTGTCCAGAAGTCCCAGTTGTGAACAAGTTAGATCCAATTCTACCCTCGTAGAAATTTTCATTCTAGTAAGTCAGGAGAAGCAGGCAATTATACATTAACAATTTTTCACGCATTCATTAGAGTAAGAGATAGCAAGCCTTGTGAAACAACAGGGCACAGAACAGTACTGGGATGAAGTCAAAATGGCAAAAACCTAAGAAATGGGAGGCTAGGAAGATGGGGTGGTCCGGGGTTTTACTGGACACTTAAGACACAGGATAACTGGGAGGAAGCAAAAAAAAAAGATTCGAAAATAAAGAGAAACCTGCTGCCAATGAAGGGTCTCTCAAACCTATTGTTTCTGAGGTATATGGATTATTATCCCACGTGATTATGTGAACAGATTATCCCAGGCATATGACAGTTACCTTTCTCAGCTTTAACATTTTCAAATTATTAAAAAAATTCCTATTCCTTTGTATAGAACACTCATATTACTCGATCCTCTCCAGTTTTATGTCCAGATGAAAACATTTTTAAAAGATATACATAAAGAGTAGCCATGTGAAAAAAGGGCTCGAGTCCAAGGCACCCCGAATTGAAATTTGGGCTTTATCTGTTACTAGACCTGTGACCTTGAAAAAGTCAGCCTCCTGGAGCGTCAATACAAAATGGAGTTTTTCTGAGTTAAATGAGAAAATACCTAGCATCCTCAACAGGTGGTCAGTAAATACTGGTAGATTTTGGATACATATTTCTTCCCAGGTTTTATTACTTTTCAAAATATTCCTAAAAGTATTCTATTAACTAAGTATGCCATATGGAAGTATTTGGGGAACTTTGATCTATGTTACATTTCATTTCATCCTAATAGTGGACTGCTGAATTCAAGGACTCAACTTGTACCCTTATAGGGGTTGGGGATTTAGCTCAGTGGTAGAGCACTTGTCCAGCAAGCATAAGGCCCTGAGTTCAATCCACAGCACCCTCCCCCACAAAAAAACAAAAACAAAACAACTTGTACCTTATGAGACTTTTTTTTTCCCAAGATAAACCTCTCAGGGCTGGGGATTTAGCTCAGTGATTAGAGTGCTTGCCTTGCAAGCACAAGGGCCTGAGTTCGATCCCCGGCACCACAAAAAAAAAAAGATAAACCTCTCTTCCTTTAAGTTGTGAGCGTCAGGTATTGTGTCTCAGTGATGGCAAAGTGACTACGACATAGGGCACGATCAACTTTCTGCTCCTGAAAGCTCTGTGGTGAGGAAGCCAGGCCCTGCTTGCTGCTTCTCTCATTCACCTGCTAGCTTGCTGTCAAAGCTGGAAGGCTGGAGATGGCAAAGGCCTGAAGCACACACAGCAGGGCAGTTGTAGTCCATGTCAGTGTGTCATCTGCCACACACCCAAATGGTGTGACTGTGTAGTCAGGATCATTTTTATGGACTATCTGAAAGTTCTTCACAGATGCCTGAGTGACCAGCCATGAAAGTTCAGGGCACAGAAGTGGGTATCATCGTTCTAGACCAATGGCCTTGTGCAGTTCAATGGAGTTCATGGTTTGGTTTTGCCATATGGAAAGCAAACTCTCACAGTCATTTTGTGGCTGAAATGGTATCCATTCATGATTTATATTCATGTCTAGAATAATCACAGTCTTTCTCTTGGGAACCTTTAAATTCAAGTACATTTGTTTTAACAGATGGCAGTTAGCCGCTGCCTAGTGTAGGCCTTCCACCAGACCTTGGTCCTTGACTAGGCTGACACCATGATACTGGGAACTCTGTCCCCAAGAGGTTGGATTTTGAGTTTGTCTATGTACCTTAACCCTTCTCAAGATAATGTAAATCTGCTGGGTCAGTGGAGATCAAGTAATTGGATGTTTTGTTCTTTTTTTTTTTTTTTTCTGTTTTCTACCTGAAAGAAGAAATACCTTCTGATTCTTATCTTTTTCTTAGTACATAAGTATGTGGGGAAGAGACCCCCATCCATTCCTGTTTTATTCCTGGTTATCTGACACTACTGTGATATCTTGGGCAGGACTATATGCAAAGTCCTCTAAGTTCTCCACTTCTCCCAGCTGGTTCTCTGTCTGTCTTCCTGTCTGTCTCTTTCTGTCTGTCTGTCTATTTTTTTTCCCAGCTGGTTCTCAACCTGCTGGGTTCTGGTGCCAGAAGCTCCTGTACCTGTGGTTGATTTCTGGCTGAATGCAGAATTGGGTCTCTCTGTTTCTGAATATGGTGATTGAGAACTTAATTTTTTGCTCCTTCTTCCTCATCATCAGTCTTCATTAAGGTTCAAACTACCTGAGATACCATGTTTTCAGAGGATATCCTGAAGGCCTGGCTTGTAAGCAGAATCCAAAGTGCCTTCTCCATCAGTACTACACTTAGTATCTTCCTCTGTAGAATAAGAGCCTACTGAGAGAACATGAATTTTGGCTTCTAGATCACGAGCATCTTTAGGAAGACATCTGGACCATCAGTGCCATGTAGGACGACATCCTTGGGAGGAGTCTGAGGTTCACTAAAGGCATATGCTGCTTATTACCTCTTGAATTTAGCTGACGTAGCCTGGCTTCTGGTTTTACTGGACCATGAGTGGCTCGAGGTGTTTCTCTCCTTTCTCTCCAGTAGTGTTCTCTGATTGTCCATTTTCAGTTATTGAAGCTTCATGCTTTCATCTTCAAAAGCACCATCCCTGCAAGTTCTGAGTGCCTCCATGCCCTGGCTAGGCAAGTAGTCTCCAGGCAGGAAGTCTCCAGGTCCAGACCCCCAGGCTTTAGGAGACTTCTGTCCCAAGCTCATATCATATTTGATAGCTCATGGCAACTCAGGGACTACGTATCTTAGGAAGATCTTTTATAGATATCCTGGAATTTTAAGATCTTTTATAAATATCCTGGGTCTAGAAAAATCTGTGCTATCGCTTGAAAATACCTACTTAGAACACCAGGCATACAACTGGTTAGGGTAAAATTAGTCACTAATTGCAAGCCACTGACACAATGTCAAGGATTTGGGCTTTATCTACTTTTTTTTTTTTTTTTTTTTTTTTTTTTTTTTTTTTTTTTTTTTTTTTTTTTTTTTTTTTTTTTTTTTTTTTTTTTTTTTTTTTTTTTTTTTTTTTTTTTTTTTTTTGCAGGGGAAGGGGTGCTGGGTATTAAAATCAGGGCCTTGTGCTTGCTAGGCAAGTGTTCTACCACTGAGGCAAATTGCCTACCGGTTGGCCTTTATCTACTGTGAGTAGCCTTTATTTTGGTATCATTAAAAACGTTTTGTGGCTGGGGGGCATAGCTTAGTGGTAGAGCACTTGGCTGGCATATGCAAGGCCCTGGGTTCAATATCTAGTATCAAAAAACCAACAAAAATTAAAAAAAATTGTTCCCTACAATGATTTAAGCAGTAAATCTAACAAGACTTGAGACTGTTCTAAATTTTACAACTAATGATGACATCTGTCACCATTAAAGAAACTTCAAAGAGAATGTCTTCTAGACTGTTCACACAAGTTCTTACTTGAGAAAAGCACCTTAGGGGGGCTCACCATTTCATCAGTTAGGGATTGACTGTGTTAGCTTAGACACATAAGGGTTTATTCTTATATTTAAAAGTTCAGTGGCTGGGCATGGCAGTGCTTACAGCCTCCCAGATTGCTGTAATCCCAGCATTCTGGGAGGCTAAGGCAGGAGGATTGTAAATTTGAGCCCAGCCTAGGCAGTTTCATAACTCAGAAAGATCCTGTCTCAAGAAAGAAAGGAAGGGAGGAAGGGAAGGAGGAAGAGACTGGGGGTGTAGCTCAGTGCGAAGGCCCTGGGTTCAATCTGTGGTACTCCAAAAAGAAATTCAAGAGTATGGCTTTTCCATGTGCGACAGGGACAGAGGCTTTTCCTTCTTCCCATCTCCATATGGTGTATGACAGATGCTACGACTCCAGCCCTCACATCCTTCTTGTAGGCAGCAACCAGAAGGGAAGGACCAAAGTATGGTGTTCAACTGTGTTTCTCCCTTCTGAGGAGCCCTCCTAGGGCTCCCACAGAACAATTACAAGGAGGCATGTGGCTCTGTGGAAGGCAGCAAACTGCAGTCTTCTCGCTCATTACCGCTGGCTCATTGCCACACTCCGTAAAGGAAGACTTTGTCATAAAGGAAGAACATGGGCAGCTGGTGGTCCCTGCTGTGAACACAGTGCAAAGGGCCTGGTTCTCAGCTTAGAGGTGATCACTTCACTAGTTGGAGGTCAGAATCAGGGAAACTGACTTATTTTTACCAAACTCAGACTTACTTGCAAATGAGAATGTCATTCATTTATGATGAGAATTCCCTAGCTGGCTTGCTGGAATCCTGTGGTTTGATGAATAAGGAATTAGAGGGGCTGGGGATGTGACATATGGTTGCAACAAAAGTAGTTAGGAATAAACCTGCCAAGCTGCGCTGCTCCTGGTGTGCCATCCAAATCCCTTCACCTTGAGATATGTAAATGAATTCTTACTGCTTTTTTCTAGACTTTCTGTGCTGTCAACAGATCATTACTTTAGTCAAGTTACAAGACATTATTCCCTCCTACACAACTGAGCTCCCAAAATGATTTTCTGTGGAGATGGAAATGACCCGTATCTCTTCTGTCCAGTCCAGTAGCCACTCACCTGAGTGGCCACAGAGCACTTGAACTGAGGCGAGTGGGACCATGAAACTGCATGTTCACTTAATTATTTCAAATTTAAATATCCATGTCTAGTAGCTCTATTGGATAGCACAGCTCTGTAATGTAAACTCAATGAAATCAGACAGTTCAGGGTTTTTTGTTTGTTTTTTTTTTTTCAATAGTACTGGGGAATGAACCCAGGGCCTTTGCACTGAGCTGCACACCCAGCCCACCTCCCCCTTTTATAAGACAGAGTCTTGCTAAGTCATCAACTTGCTGAGGCTGGGCTCAAACTTGAGATCCTCCTGCTTTGGTCTCCCAGAATGTTGGGCTCACAGGTGTGCATCACCACACTCAGCTAGGAACTTCATTTTGTTAACTGCTGTATAGTTTAACAGGTACACATGATTTCAGTAGTTGTTGTTTTGTTTTGAGGCAGGATCTTGCTGTGTAGTTCAGGGTGGCCTTGAACTCATGATCCTCCTGCCTCGGCCTCCTAAGTGCTGGGATGATTGGCACGTGCCACCATACCCACCTAACTCCTTAATTAGTTGTATTTAGCTTATATCTAAAACATAGTATCACACTGTTTTTAAAATTGAGGGTTAAGAAAACAACTTTATTAAAAATGAAAAACAAGACAGGCATGGTGGCACATGCCTGTAATCTCAGCACTCGGAGGCTGGAAGCAAGAGGATTGAGAGTACCAGATCAGCCTGAGCTACACAGTCAGATGCTGTCTCCAGAAAAAAAATGGGCTGGGCATGGTGGTATATTCCTGTAATCCTAGCACTCTGGTAGTTTGAGGCAGGAAGATTCCAAGTTCAAAGGGCCAGGGATGTAGTTCAGTGTGAAGACGCTGGGTTCAATCTCTAGCCAAACACTCTCACTCTGTCTCTGTCTCTCTCTAGTAAATGATTAAGTTGACCAGTGTGTGTAGACTGACAGAAGTATGATCATCCTGACCCTCTCTGAGCAGGAAATTATTCACTAGCCAGGTTTTAGAGGCTAAGTGAACTGTGGGAGGGCTAAATTGTGAGAAAGAAATTTCTGAAAACACCTTACCTCTTCCCCTCTGAAAAAGATGCTACTAATTATTGTGGAAATAGAAGGCATAGACTTGGTACATATCGTCACCTTTTCCACAGACCATCTATGCACCATGTTTAAAATTGCATTCCCTGAAAAAAGAAAAAAATAATGAAACTATAATCTCTGGCCTCCTCTTGGAAACTCCTTTTATGTATTTTTTTGGGAGAGTGCTGGGGATCGAGCTCAGGGCCTTGTGCTTGCTAGGCAAGCGCTGTACCACTGAGCTAAATCCCCAGCCCCTCTAATTTTCTTTGCAGCACTTATCATCAACCAACATGCTTCCCTTTATGTATTTTATTGAGTTTCCCTTGAAGACAACAGGCCGTGGAAGTTGAGATTGTCTTTCCATTCACAGCTGTGTCCCAGTGGCTGGAACAATGCCTGGTAGACAGCCAGTAAATAACTGTAAATGAATGAACTTCAGACCAAGACTAAGAATAGTAATATTGGGTGAGCACTGTGTTCTAGCACAGAAATCCTATAAGATAGTCATATTTGTGTAATCGGAATTTCTGAATTCCTTCATGGCCTGTAATTTAGGTTTTTTTGCAGTACTTTGTCTGAAAAATAAAGATGGAAGAACAGCAGCTAATGTCAAAAGATGCTATCTGGATAAGTTTACATAGAAAAGAGCTTTTCCCTTGAGGGAGAAAAGTGTGCTAAGATATACTATTAAGTCAAAAAAGGAAGTTGTGTAACAGCACAACCTGTATGCATCCCTTCACTTCAGACATGGTTATACATACTAAAAACAATATACTAATCCCAGCACTGGGAGGCTAAGGCAGGAGAATGGCAAGTTTGCACATTTAGTTTTTTTTTTTTTTTTTTGGTGCTGGGGATCGAACTCAGGGCCTTCTGCTTGCAAGGCAAGCACTCTAACCACTGAGCTAAATCCCCAGCCCCTGCACATTTAATTTCTAAAACATTTTTCTCATAGGTACCAACATAATAATGCAAATAAGGAATGGAGAAGTACACACACATTATGCATGGACAATTTATAAGGAAATACACTGGAGAAATAAGAAGCATATATACCTGAGAAAAGCTATGGGAGTTCTGTGTCTAAATTGTGTGACTGGCAGGTAATAGGTCTTCTGATCACTTTACAAACATAGCACATGTGTGTTGTGTAGATAAGTGCATGCAGGTGCAGGTGAATTAGAATGATTTTGGTCTGAAAAACCAACCCATTAATTATTTTGCTAAAAGTGGCTGCAAGGACTTCTTAGGAGGTAGTGAGGAAAGGAGGGCGAGTGCTTCCCAACTCACTGCAGGAGGAAGATAGCTTATCTTCTACTTTCCACTCTTTCAAACAAAGAGCACACCGGGGTGGGAATTAGAGATAACAATTTGGAAAGCTTATGAATTTCTTTTGCATTACTCTCTGCCTTGCTGGAAAAATTTTCAGTAACAGCTTTTTAAGAGTTCTATGTAGCACAGCCTCCTTCAAAAATTAGTGCAGTAACTGGTGCAAACCCAAAATGCAAATGAGACAGCAAGACAAGGCGGAGTAGGGATGCAAACTAGGTGTCATCAAGTCCGGCAAGGTCAGGACAGACAGCTCCACTTTCAGTTGGGAGCTTTTAGCAACCAAAACAGAGGGGAATATGAGATTCACCATCATTTTGAGTAGATGTAAATATTCTAGGAAAAAATCTTTTTTAGTGTCTGAAAATGAGACACTTGAGGTGTTTTTCCCATGGGCCCTAATTATGTGATTATCTGAAAAAAAAAAAGTCCTCCAGAAAATTTAGTAATGGATTTCATATGGCCTGTTTCTTATACCTTCCTTCACTGTTTCACTGTGGGCCTAACCTTCAAACACAACTCTGAAAATAATTCTACTGTGGGCAGAAAAAGGGATCCTGCCTCACAGCTTTCTGAGGTCCGGGCTGATCCAAAGCTGAAATTATTTTATTATCTAGAATAGACAGAATATCCTTCCAGCAATCTACCACGGGTATTGTTTCTGTAACATAGATGTCTGCTGGGGTCTCCTGTCCCCGTGAAACCCAGAGAAGGCTGGCACATACCCGCCGAGAAAATCCAAAACCACCTCCACTTTCTACTGATGTTTCTGCTCTCACAGTCACGGAGCGCCGGCGGGAGGGCAGAAGGCCTATTCCATTGCGCCAGCGGCAGTTCAGCTGGAGATGACCTCTGGGTGTCCCTGTTCTGAACGTACCACTGCTGTGACTCCTCCAGAGTCTCCCAAGCCAACCAGCGCGCAGGCTGTTCTCTCTCTTTCCTTGTCAGGCCCACTCCTAGTCTTCCCCAGCAGTGGGTGAGGGCAGGGACAAACATAAAACAAACCCACATACCCCACTGAGCCCCAAATCTCATTTTCTTCTACATAGGCAGCTTAAGCCATCCATTTTTTCTGCCATCAAGGCCTCTCACTTCTATTACGAGATGGCTTTTTTTTGATACTGAGAACTGAACTCAGGACCTTCACACTGAGCTACATCCCCAGCCCCTTTTAAATTTTGAGATCAGTTCTCAACTAAATTGCTAAATTGCCCAGGCTGGGCTTTAACTTTCCATTTCCCGCCTCAGTCTCCCAAAATGCTGGGATGACAGGCATGTGTCACCACACCTGGTTTACAAAAGGTGACTTATTAAACTATTTGCCCCAAGGCAATTCTGTCTCAAAAGGAACAATTTTTCCTAGCACCTAGAATTAGGGCTGAAGGTATAACTCAGTGGTAGAATGCTTCCATGCATGATCAGTGCCCTGGGTTCAATCCCCAGCACCAAAAAAAAAAAAAAAAACAAAAAAAAAAAAAAAACCTGAAATAATTAATTTTTAGTTAAATCATTCAAAAAATATAAATGCAGCAATTACTATGAACCAGGTTCTGCAAGTCGCTAGATGTGCAATGGGAACGAGACACACTCCTTGCACTCAAGGAAAGGTGAAAGGGATGGGAGATTCCACATACAGATTGCAGTGTGATGTGATAAGCTTTATGATGGGGAAGGTCAGAGTGCAGCCACAGCACCTACCCCAACAAACATCAATTCTTTCCTTTAAGGAATATTCGTAGTTTCCAAAGACAATACTGAAAGCAAATTTCATGACTTTTAGATTACCCTTCTCAGCAGTGAACTAAACACACCAAAAGCCATGAGACTTTGTCGCCTGGGTTCTGAAGCAATTAAGATATGAGTGCCAGGTGTGTTGGTGCACACCTATAATCCCAGCACTCTGGGAGGCTGAGGCAGGAGGACTGCAAGTTTCCTGGGCAATTTAGTGACTTAGCAAGACTCTGTCTCAAAATGAAAAATAAAGTTTAAAAAAAGAGCAAGAAACCAAAGGGTAGAGACCAAAGTATTGCTGACGAAGGGACAAAGGCCAGGTTGGAAGTCAGAGATTCTTCTTGTGGGCAGGTGGCATCCTAATACCTTATAATACATAACCCCCAAATAGGCAGGCATTTTATAGACGTCCTAGAGGAGAGAGTCTTAAACTCACTCTCAAGAGAGGGAAAAGGAGAGAAGGGGGCTGGGCTGTGGATGTCTGCTTTGCCCTTTCAAATTCCCCACATGGGTGGGAGGAAAAGAGGCCACAGGAAGGAGGATCCCACAGGTCTGATTTTTTGATCGCTCATGGGATCTAGTTCTTAGCATGTGAGAGGTCCTGGGTTCAATCCCTGTCACCAAACAAAGAAAAAGACAGTTGGCCTGCAATTTAATTTAAATTAGGTTTTAACAAGAATCCTGGTGGGATGAGGAGAGAGTCCATGGTACCCCTCCCTGGGCTGTGGTCACTATGTGGCATATGGTGGAGTGGTGGTGGAAGACAAACACTTTTGTTATTGGGATGAAATCTGTTCTGGGTGGCCACAAACCTGCTCACTGACTGTGAGGCTGGGGTGACAGCCTGGGAGCGAGTAGGGGTGGCTGTTGGGACTGGGCATTAGTGGCTTCTGGTCAGATTGGTGGTGCCTATCTTTTTTTGACACCTGTTTGTGTTTCCAGTTGCTTAGGGACCTTTGTTTGGTTGTAGAAGGAAATGCTGTTTGGAGAACATAAATCTTTTCTTTGATGTGATGGGAGAAGCAGAGCAGTTATTATAACTTGCTCTGAGGGAGCTCAGCTGCTTACTGGCTACATGACTCATTAGGCCTCTGTGAGCCCCAGTTTCCTCACCTGGAAAATGGATGTGATTTTCAGGGTGGTAGAGAGGAGTGAGTAAAGTCAAGCACAAAAAACAATAGATGGGAATGATGGCTCAAACCTGTAATTCTGGCACTCTGGGAGGCTGAGGCAGGAGGAGCTCAAGTTTGAGTCCAGCTTGAGCAACTTACCAAGACCCTGTCTCAAAATTTTAAGTGGGGGGGCACTCTGAGGATGTAGTTCATTAGGAGGAAAAAAAAAGTAACAGAGTTTCTTTTGGGGGGTGATGAATGGGTGGCAGTGATGGTTATACAACATTGGGGGTGTATTTAGTGCTACTGAATTGTACACTTAAAAAGGTTAAGTTTTGTGTTATATATAACTTAATGCAATAGAACAATTAAAGTGGCTACCACAGTGCCTGACCAGTCTCTGTCCTGTGAGTTGCACCGTGGGATCAGCCATGGTTTGTTCTGTTGACTATTATACATGCAGGAAACCATACAGATCAAAGCACACGTGCCATCTTAAAGGTGCCTCTGTAAATAGGTCTGTATGGCAACAACCCGAGTGCCCCGAGCTACACATTCTCATATTTCTCTCTAAATTGCCAGTACTACTCATTCCTTCACTATAATGGCTTTTTGTTTGTTTGTTTGGAGGTACTGGGGATTAAACTCAGAGGGCCTTTGTACTGAGCTACATCCCCACATCTTTAATTATGAGACAGGGTCTTGCTAAGACGCTAAATTGCTTAGACTGAGCTCAAACTTTGGATCCTCCTGCCTCAGTCTACCAGAATGCTGGAAGTACAGGCATGTGTCACCATGCACAGTTCTGGATGGTTTTGTAGAACACTGTATCTAGGGCATTCCTGTAGAATGCGCTTCTTAGTCATAGAGAACAGCAGACAATATGGCACAGCCAAGAGATATCATTTTCTTACGAGGTATTTGTTTGGCCAATAAATTTTGAGAGACTTTGTATTTCCAAAGCATTTTCTGGCCAAGGAACTCAAACAACAGCGCTGTCCTAAAACTCTTAGGGAATAAGAATGATCACTTCCTTTCTAAGCAGCATCCTGACATTTAGGAATCAAGGATGGCAGCTACAGCAAGTCCATTTCTTTGAGGAAGAGTGCACCAAAAACAAAACAAAACCATTTCTTTGAGGAAATCAAGAATCTCAGAGTTAAATATTGTCTTCAGCCTCCATCGTGGGTCTGTTCACTGGGCTCAGAGTCAGCAGTCAGCGGCCATGGGTATTCTTGGGTCCCCTGAGGAGGACCGACGTGTGGGTGTTGCCGAGCCGCTCCCCGGCCAGGGAGCTGGTGGCAGCATCACCACAGTCAGGTCCCTTTTGTGGTCAAGAACAAGCAAGCTGATGAATCAGGCTCAAAGTTCTTTCATGGATAATTAGTGAGTAGAAAGGATTACAATTCCAGTTTTACCTGCTGGTATGTGTTTAATCTTAACAACCTAAATTAGTATTGGATAGTTCCCTAAAGTAGGATCTGTACAGTAGAAGGGACTTTAAAAAAATTTTTAACGCCAGGCGTGGTGGCACATGCCTGTAATCCCAGCACTCAGGAGGCTGAGGCAGGAGGATCACTGTGAGTTCAAGGCCTTCCTGAAGTATACAGTGAAACTGTGTCTCAAAAACAAAATACTTGGAAAAATATTTTTAAAGTTTAATAAATAAAATAAAAAATTAAAGTATAAATACATATTGTTCCCATATTGTAAGGGTACAGCCCCGTGATTTTTCACAAATTAAACTCATCCAAACAGCAGGCAGGATTTACGAACAGATTATTACTAGCACCCCAAAACCCTGTCTTTTTGTTCCTAGGAGGGACTCTGAGAAGTTATTTTATGTATTTATCTGTTTAGTAGACTATTCTTAAATTTGCCTCCATAGACATATAACTCTCCATTTTACTTTATTTATTTCAGTAAATATAAACCCACGCTTATAATATTGGGCAACTGCATCAGTACTATTGGTGATGTGTGCTTTGTGTGGCAGTAGAATACATCTTCTCTTTGTTCTTGTGGTTCCCCCTCACCCTCTTCTTTCTCCACATGTTTACCTCATTGCCCTGGCACTGTTTTCATTACCTCAGGACAAGGAATAGAACTGTTCTGAGCCACCCCAGAAGCTGCCTTGTGTGCCTCATCCTGTCAAGCGCATCTTGCCTTTCTGTATGATCCCCAAGTGAGAGATGCAAAAAACTGTCCTTTAACAAAAGTTTTCCCATTTGTTTTTAGTTGTTGGTGGTACTAGGATTCAAATCCAGGGCCTCATGCATTCCAGGCAAGTACTCTGCCACTTCTTTATCCCTGTGTACCATTTGTTTTTTTGAGATGAGGGTCTTGCTATGTTGCTCAGACTGGACAGAAATCCTGGGCTCAAGTGATTTTCCTGCCTCAGCCTCTGAGTAGTCTGATATGTGGCCGAATTAGAAGCTAAGGAAATTCTTAGAATGATGTGCTAAATGGATGTTCCTTGATAACATACTCTTAAGTGAAATAAATCAAACACTTATCAGTACACATCGAATTGTTTCTCTGGTATGAGAAACCATAAGTGTAAATAAGGACAAAGGGGTAGAATAGATATTATGTTTAAAAAAAAAGAGAGATAGTATTCAAAAGAGAGGAGAACTAGATAGGGAAAAGGGGGATGAAGAAAGTTAAAAGAAAAGTAAGATGAAAGAAAAAAATGGAAAAGTATAAATACACTTGTTGCAAATAGGGAGGGGTGGGTGAATGGAAGGGAGGGGAGGGGAAGAGAGGGGGAAAACCAAGATGTATCATGTACAGGTACAAAATAACCATGTTGATTATGATCATTATGTATACAATGTACCAATACATGTTCTTGGTAAAAATAAAAAAAAATAAATTAAAAAAAAAGAATGATGTGCTTCTCGCCGGGAATAGAAGCAAAATTAAAGTTAGTAGTAGAAGAAACTAAATGCTTTTTTCCTTCAGCGCTAGGTATGGAATCCAGGGTCTTGTGCACCCTAGGAAAGTATTCTACCTTGGAGCCACACTGTCAGTCCAGAGAGGAGGGGAATCGGAAGCACAGAACTGACTTTCAGTTCAGTGGGTCCATTGTGATGTGGTTCTGGAATTTGTTCTTTTCATAGTTTTGAATTATTTTTTTCATCCTATACCACTTTGAGAATCTGGCCAAAGATATAGACCTTCCCAGAAGAATGCATGTACCCACAACCATTTCAGCACATATTGTTTGTGGTCTTTCTGATCCTATCCATGAATTCTAGGGTAAGAACTCCTGCACTAACGTATTTGTCATCTTTCCTTTCTCCCATCCATGAAGACAAAAATCCTCTGAAACACTTATGTCAACACTGTCAAGAAAAAAATTTAAATCAGTATATTAATTATATTAATTGATGATGATGTTCTTATCATAGCATTATGGGGCAAAATGATCACTATAATACTAATGCTTTCTGGGGAGGTGGATGATAAGGTAGACAATGATGATATAGGAGAAATATAACTCCCAACCTGTTAGATGTCAAAGGTACCGAGTACATCGTCCCACAACATCAAGGAATGAAGCCAAGAACCAAAGGAAGAAGTTAGGAGAGCTGTATTGGAAATAAGGAGAGAAGAATAGCTCCTGGATTTCCAGGAGGGGTCCCGAATGGGGTGGCCACCAAGGCCCTTTGTCAGCAAAGTCACAATGTGGGTACAACGTGGGTCAAACTACAATCAACCTATAGGATTACAAGTATAGCCACTTAGCTAATATTGATCCAGTAGGGAAGCAGGTCATGTGGCAAGGGTGCATGGGAAGAACAAAGACATTCTGGGGAATGTGGGGCCAAATGCTCTGGTCACCCACCTGGGTGACTGATGCTAATCTGGATTTACTGGACCAGGTAGTGCTCACTGCAGTATAATTTCAAGGTATTGCTTATCCCTTAGGGAGGCGTGCAGGCCTGGCCATTGCATGTTTGTTTCGAGGCCTGGGCTTCTTCAGGTGTGCCTCCAGCCACAATTCTGATGTCTTTATTTTTGTGCTGACTTCCTTGAGAGCTCAGTCCTGCTCTGACTGTATATTAACTTCTATCTAATTTAGCTACCTATAATAAGGAGAAGTGGGTGAAATCAGAGGCAGTTCCAGGGAGAGATTTTTAAAAAGAGAAGCACTACAGGAAATGACAGCAAGAACATGAATCATGAAGCCTTTGCCCCTCCCACCATCCGCAGAGTGGATTCTCTCTCTCCAAAGCCTGCAGGCACCTGCACCTGAGCTGACTCAGCCAGTCCACTCATTCCTGTGTGGCTTTAAAGGAAAGCGTTGAGACATCCTCTACTTCAGGGCATACCTACTACTGTCTAGTCTACACTGAGACGGGCATATGGGCTCCCTACACCCTGGCCTAGACTTTGTCACTGAAACTGCGTGAGTCTGGGCCAATTCCTCCCATGTAAAAGGAAACTGGAATGAGCTGTCTCATTTGCAGAAAACAATATGTTAACAGTGCCAGGCTGTCTTGCAGTTTCTTCCTTCTTTATTGGCCCTCCTCAGACGATAGCGCTCTGTTTCTTTCTCTCTTCTTCTCAGCTTCAACCTTCAAGCACTGGAAGTTTTTTTTTTTTTTTTTTTTAAATTGGAGACAAGGTCTCACTCTGTAGTTCAGGCTGGCCTTGAACTCATTATGTAGCCCAGGATGGCCTTGAACTCATGGTCATCCTCCCGGCGCAGCCTCCCGAGTGCTGGGATC
Organism: Hystrix cristata; assembly: GCA_004026905.1. Lineage (NCBI taxonomy): Eukaryota > Metazoa > Chordata > Mammalia > Rodentia > Hystricidae > Hystrix > Hystrix cristata. The sequence continues at coordinate 61,245 of PVJO010009411.1, forward strand.
CCAGGCGTGGGCCACCATGCCCAGCAATTCTGGAAGTTTCTTAAAGTTTGGTCCTCAGAACTCTCTCTACATGTTCTCCTTTATAATAACCACTTTTGTGACTTCAGCAGCATCCATAATGCTAAAAACAGGACAGTCCCATTTCTAGCCTAGATATCTCTGAACCTCAGAATGATGTAAATAAAGAGTTCACAAAGAAATAAAAAAGAGTTCACCTTTACGCACATTAAGTTTGAGATGCTGGTCCTTTATCCCACAGCCTCCTTGGTTTTTCCACTTTGGTATATCACAAACATCTCAAACTCAGTGTGTGCTCAGGTGAATTCTATCCACTCTCCTAAACTTGCTCCTCTTCCATTTCGGTCCATGGCCTACCACAACCCAGTTTCCTTGGCCTGGATGCTGTCTTTGACAGCTTCCTCTCCCACCTCCTCACTAACCCATCAGCAGTCTTGCCACTTCCGTTGAGGCTTGTCTGCTTCTCTCCCATCTCCATGGCTCTACCCTTGTCTAAGCCACCATCCTTATGTCTGGACTACAACACTTGCATTTGCCCGCCATCCTGTCTTACTTCTGCCTCCCAATAATCTGTTATCCATCTAACCCATGTGCTCATTCGAAAGAGATCCCCTGCTTAAAAGCTGACAAAGATGTCTCATTGCACTTTTTTTTCTTTTGGGCTTTTTGGAGACAGGGTCTCACTATGTAGTTGAGGCTGGCCTTGAACTTGAGGTGGTCCTCAAGTGCTGGGATTACAGGTATGTACCACCACTCCTGGCTCATTGCACTTTCAATAAAACTCAAACTACTTAGCAACACCTAGAAGGCAAAGTAGAACACTGAGCTTGGGGGTTGAAGCCAGACTGCTTGGGTGTACATTTTAGTTTTGGTACCTTCTATCTACAGAATTTGGGGCAAAGTCATTCATCTGTGCCTTAATTTTGTGATCTGTAACATTCATAGAATGAGGCTTATCTACTTCTTAAGAGGATGAGGGATGGCATCAAATGGGGTAACACACATAAAGCAGGTGAATGTGCCCAGCACATGGTTGGTACTTGCGGTTAACCTCTACCCTTCAGCCTCGCCCAGCACATGGTTGGTACTTGCGGTTAACCTCTACCCTTCAGCCTTGTCTCAGTCCATACCCTCCTTGTTCCTGGCACTCTACCCATACCAAGCGCCTCAAATGAGGACTCTGCCACTGGGAACCTCTCTTTATTTCCCACCGTTAATTCTATGTCAGATTTCTGTTCCTGGCTTTAAGTCAGTTCCAGAGAGAGGCCATCCTTGGCCATCCTTATATCAGGGCTCTCAAAAATCTAATTCTTTTCCTTCAAAGCATCGAGTGTCATTTTTACATAGATATTTATCTATTTCATACCTGTCTCTGTCACTCAACTCTAAATCCCCCGGGGGAGAATGTCTTGTCTTAGTCTTCCTGACAGAAGAGTGCGTGATGTTTACTAGGCATACAAGAAATAACTACTGGGGGCTGAGGTGCAGCTCAGTGGCAGAGCTCCTGCATCCAAGAGTCCCTGTCTTCAATCTCCAGGACCACAAAACAAAAACAAAAGAAGAAATACTTGTTGAAAAACCGAATGAGTAAATGAATAAATGGAAAGCTGGGCAATCTTTAGGGAAGCAATTCTCTGGTGACTCAAGTGACTGAATATGCCAATGTATATACTTGCCGTTTTTCTCCCAAGTATCTTGCTAGTATTGTTCTAATTAAAAGCAAATTCGTTATTTTCCTCTTTCTTTTCTTTTCTATCTATATTTTGGGGTTTGAACCCCACTCATCGTGTAAGTTAAGTAGGCATCTTACCACTGAGCTACACCCCTAACCAAAACCAAACTCTTAATACATTTGTTCATTTATTTGTGTGTTTATTTATTAATAGAATTTGAGTGCCGCATTTTCTCAGTCAGTGGATTCTTAGTACTCACCTGCACACCGCCGTGAGGATCTGCGTTGCATTGGGCACCATTACAAAGATGGGAGCCGCGCTACCTGAAGCCTCGAAGCTTCCTCGCTGCCGTTTAGGTTTCGGGGCGTGTTCGGCGGAGGGCGCTGGTGTGACTTTCTGTGTCTCCTCCGGCCCGACCGCCGCTGGCGAGAAGGAAATAAGGAAGAGGGAGCTGTGCCTCCTGCCTCGCGCTCTTCCTGCGTAAAGCTGCTGGCGCCAGTGTTCAGGTCTCCGCTGAGCCGAGGGCGGAGCAAGGTTCCTGGGCCAGCAGTTGGTCTCCACTATGTGGAGGAGGACCCGGTCGGTCTGGCCATCCGGGAACTCAAAACGTTTAGCTCGGCTGCATGTGCCGCTCTTCAGTTCCTTAGCTTTTCCTGTGGGAGGCAGACTGGAACCGCAGGCGATGAAGGAAGTGTCTAAAGAGAAGGGATCTTACCCAGTGGCTAATAGATGCATTGTACGCTTTGCGTTTCTTTTAAATCTTATTTTTTGTGGTGCTGGGAATCGAGCCGTCCACCTGTTAGGCAAGTGCTGTATTACTAAGCTATACTCTCGACTCCCTCCTATTTTTCTTTTCTGGTTTTTTTTTTGTTTGTTTTTGGTGTGTTTGTTTGTGGTACTGGGGATTGAACACAGGGCTTTTCCACTAGGCTACATCCTTAAAATATATATATATAATATATATATATGTTTTATATATATATATATGTTTTATATATATGTTTTATATATTTATATATATGTTTTATATATATTTATATATGTTTTATTTTTATATATATATATATATATATATATATATATATATATATATATATATATTTGTGTGTGTGTGTGAGAGACAAGGTCTTACTAAATCACTAAGTTGCCCACACTAGGCTGGAACTTGTGATCCTCCTGCCTCAGCCTTTCAAAGTACTGAGGTTACAGGTGTGAGCTGCCACACCTAGCTTGTTTTTTTCTTGAGACAGATTCTCACAGTGAAGTTGAGGTTGGCCTCTAACTCATGGTCCTTCTGCCTCTTCCTTGCAAGTGCTAGGATTAAGGGGGTGTGCCAGCAGGCCCAGCTTCTCCCACTATTATTTCTTAAATGGGGACACCAAGTTCAGAAAGGTCAAGACTGGTTGGCACAAAGCTGTAGATTGTAATTGCACCAGCACAAGCTGTTGCCAAAAAGAGGTTTGGTGATGAGTCTGTGTGGGTCTTGTTCTTGTCCTCTAGATTAAAATAAGGATGGCTTTCTCGAAAAAATTAGTGATTCCTGCTCTTATTTGGGGGCAGAAGGTCCACTTTTACTGCTTTATGAAACAGATCAGACTTGAAACAAAAGAGATAACAGTAACAGGCACATGTTGTCATGCAATCCTCACTTTATTCTCTCCATTCATTCGCTCATCAGAACTGTTAAGACTTCAAAGGGTTTTAGGCACCAAGGACACTGCAGTGAGCAAAGAGTCATTGTGATGGAGAGGCTGGCAATTTAAATTATACAAGTGAGGAAGGTAATTTTGGATAGTTGTGTTAGTTACCTTTCTGTTGCTGGGACCTGACATATACAACATAGAGGAGAAAAGGTTTATTTTAGCTCACGGTTCAGAGGTTTTAGTCCATGGTCAGCTGGCTCCAAAGCAGAAACAGCATGGTGGAAGGTGATGACTGAGGAAAGCTTCTCAACTCATGGCAGCTGGGAAGCAAACAGAAAGCAACGAAGAGTCAGAGAGAACAGAAGGAGCTGGGGACAAGAATATCCCATCCAAGTCACACCCCCCAGTGACCTGTTTGCTCCAAACAGGTTAGGCCCACCTCCTAACAGCACATTTAGCTATGAGCTCATCAGTGGATTAATCTACTGCCCCATGATGTAATCATTTTCCAAAAGCTCCACCTCTGAACACATGAACCTTTTGGGGGTCATTTTTGATCCAAACCATAACAGTAGTAAGAATTTGAGAAACCTGGAATTGTTGATGTGCTAGAAAGTGTCTGGTAGGGAGGAACTAAGACTGTGTCATGCAAGGCCTGGCCAAGAGGATGATAAGTTGAGCAGATACAGGGTGGTTGGACAGTGAGAAAGCATGGATGGACCACACCAAGATCTGAGAGGATAGCCCCAAGAAATGAGTTCGATGTGTTCAAAGGAACTAGAAGGAAACTGGTACAGCTGGAACAGTGAGAGAGGCAAGCTCAGAATGTGTCAGTGAGATGGGAAGCAGCTGGTGCAGCTGGAAGCAGGGCGAGCAGATTCAGGCTGGTCAAGCCTGCCTGTGTGGCCCTGCCCCAGGCCTTACCCTGCCATAGACAGCCACTTACCCCTCCCTGGGAAAATATCAGGGAGGCAGACATGACTTGGGTGGTGGGGATGGTAGAAAATTTTGGAAAATAATTGCACGGATTTAGGGGGTGGGCATTGTTTAACTCATTTCACAACCAAGGCATTGAGGCATGGCAGGCTGAACAGTGGCTTCCATTTCAGTTTCCTTCCAAGCTATGTACCCCTCTTCCTCTGCCTGCTTTCCTCCCCTCAGCGCCCTCCAAATGCTCAGCCAATCCTGCCCTCCCCTGGTCTCAGCCAACTCCTCTCCTAGCAGCTCCCAGCTCTGTGCTGAGCTTTCCCAGCAGCTCTGCAGCAGGTTTTTATTCCTACTGAAACTGGAGTCCAACTTCCTTTTGCGTAAAAGTCTGTCACTAGTCTATGACCAGTCTCTCCTCCTTCTGTTTAAGTGACATCATCCAGCTTTCCAGTTGACTCTGGGCTCCTGTTTCCCCTTGGAAGACAGTGGTGTATCTAGTGGCAAAAGTAAATCAGGGTTATATTTCATTCTGGGCTTTCCAAATACATGTCTTCAGCATTTGGGTTCTAAAGAAAAGAAAAGCAGACCCCGTCATTTCACTTGCACATCTCTGTAGACATTCTCTGGAAAAGAATCTGATCAGATTTTTGATCACTCATTCATATGTTTTCTAAGGCCCACACGCTACAGAGCGCCAGTAGAATCACCATGCCAGGCACGGTCTATAACAACCTTCACAAGCGTGGCCTCCTTTGCTCGACATAACCAACCTGTGGCACAGGTGGAGTGCGTAGGGGAGGGCATGATGGGCTCCTTGTACGTCGTTTTCTACGAAGGAAAGTGGTTTGTTCAAGGCCACAAAGTTGGTTCCTGGAAGAACTGGGCCTAATCCAAGCATTTTGACTCTGTTTTTAATCATGCTGAAATCTTAATCCTTTGGATTTTAGAATGAGTGAATTCAGGACTGGGCTATTTTACAAACTGATCTATTAAATTTCTCAATAAGATTGACATGTAAATTGCATGACCATTGTAGAGATTGGAACTTTTCAGGTAGAGAAGTCCTGTTTATCTACCAACTAGATGAACTTCCTGGAAATCAGAGAGGAGTGAGGAAGAACAGTTGGTGGGTGATAAATGGTCTCCTCCAAATACCATCATGTCCGGTGGTGGTCAGATTACCTGACACCCTGTAGATAACACTTCTAACCTTGCATGTGTGTGTGTGTGTGATGCTTGTGTAGGAACTACATACTTGAGGGCACAGGGAGTGAAAAAACCTGACAAAGCTTCTGGAAAGGAGTCAATGTTTGGAATAAGGGCGAGTTTCCTCTGTTTAAGGGTCCTATACTGAGGACATATGATATTAGGAATGAGACAAAATGAGACTGAAAAGTAGTTGAAGAAATAATGGTTTAAAGTGTCCAAAATTGATGAGAGATATGTATAAGTACAAGCAGTTGAGTGAAACTACAGAGTACACTATACCCAGGCCTACCGTGGTGCTGCAGTTTGGATGTGCTTTGTTCCCCAGAGGTTCTAGGGTTGGCAGCTGGGTCCTCACTGTGGCAATGTTAAGAGGAGAGAGAAGGTGGGACCTTCAGGAGATGGCGCCTAGTGGGAGGGAGGTCAGAGGTTCATGTGGAGCATCATCCTTGGAAGGGAGTGAGGACCTCTTCGGGACCCTGAGTTAGTTCTTGGGGAAAGATAATGACAACGAGAACAAGACTGCCCCTCTGCAATCTGGCTTCCTGTCTCTTCATGTGATTTTTTTTTTTGCACATGTTCCCACCATTAGCCCTTCACCAGAGCCAAGCAGGTACTGGTGCCATGCCCTTGAACTTACAGGATAATAAATCAAATAAACCTCTTTTTAAACCTAAGCACCAAAACAAAACAAAGCAAAACAAAACTAAGTACCATGGGCTGCCTACCATGTGTGAGGCCCTGTGTTTCATCCTTAGCACTGCAAATTTTTAAACAAAGTTCCGAGGCTCAGGGATTTCATTATAGTAACAGAAAGTGAACCAACACAATAGTCAAATTGCTAAGTACCAAAAATAAAGAAAAAATTTGGCAGTAATCAGAGTAATATGTTACTTTACATACTGGGAAACAATGATTTGAGAGTTCTCTTATTTTTCTGGAGAAATAGCCAGAACACAGTGAAACGACACTTTTTGTCTTCATCACTTTCTTGTCACTGAGTCAGAATCCTTGGCACTGGTAGCTTACAGGAGGAGTTTATTTTGGATCATGGTTTTCAGCAGATTCATTCCATAGTCAACTGGCTCCAAGGTAGAAAGGACATGGTGGGAGGGTCTGGTAGTGGAAAGCTGCTTATGTCATGGTGACCAGGAAGCAAAAAGAGAAGAGAGGAGCCAGGGAGGGAGATATACCCTTCCAGGTCATGCCCCCAGTGACCCGCCTCTTCCAACCAGACTCTACCTCCTGACAGCACATTGAGCCACACTCATCACATTTGGCACCCATTATGGCTTGTATCTAGATGTCCCCACAAAGCCTCATGTGGTCATAGGTGGGAAGTTTTGAAGGTGGCTGGATTGGGGTCTGTGATACTGGGATTAAAAGAATGTGATTCTGGGATTAAGGTGCCCCACCCTGGGTGTGGGTAAGCACCACCCAGAAGGCAGGTGTCCTAGATGGAATATAGAGGCACACAGAGGAGCTGCTCTGCTACTTTGCTGCTGCTTGCTGCTGCCTGCCTGCCCTGCAGTGGGCTGTTTCTACTCTGTGATGCTCCTCTGCTATGTCGGCCCACCCTGGAGCCAGCCAACTGTCAACTGAAACCTCTACAAACCGTGAGCTAAATAAACCTGTCCTCCTTTAACTTGTGGATGTCTACTATTTTGTCTCAGCAACAAGAAAAATAACTAAGGCCCCTGATTCAGTGATTTTCCAAAGTCCCAACCTCTGAACACATGAGGCTTTTGGAGGACATTCTAGATCTAAACCGTAATGCTCTTAAAGTACTAAAATAAAAAGCAGAGAGACTATCAACCCTGATTCTATGCCAAGGGACTAACCTTCCAGAATGAAGGTAAAATAAAGACATTTTCAGATAAAAGAAAACTATTTCTACCAGGAAACCTGTACTACCAAAAATATTAAGGGATACTTTTCGGACTGATGGAAAATGATGTCGGATAGGAACTTGGATCTTTAGGACGGAAAAGGAGCATCTGAAAGGGCAAATATGTGAGTAAATAGAGACATTAACTTGCTGTTCAGGTAGGAAACTCACCAAGAGAGCAGAAACTTGGAGTGCATTGGCGCAAACCAGGTGTACGGCTGGATGTCAGCTGGAGGAGACAAGTTTGGAGCGTGATGTGGCCATGCTGTCTGTATATTGTCCCCCTCTCCCCTCAACCTGGTTCCTGGGAACTTGTGGCAAGGTATAGAGTGGAGAATGGGGAAGGAGGTGGGAAATGATTGCTTTATTCATAGTTGGAAAAAAAAGAACAAAAACTGCTTTATTATTATTATTATTATTATTATTATTATTATTATTATTATTATTGTATTTTTTGGTGTGGGAATTGAACTCAGGGCCTTATGCTTGCTAGGCAAGCACTCGAAACACTGAGCTAAATCCCCAGCCAGCTACTTTAGTATTGACAGAAAAACGGCAGTTATCTGATTGGACTCTTCTAAAGAATTTTAAAGCTGGCAAGAGAAGAGCATGCTCCCCTCTCCCATGTCAAAGGCACCAGAAAATTAGATTTTTATTTTGCTTTTTAAATAATATCTTATATGTGTTTGCAGGTTTCTAGTGATGCTGACTGCAGAAGAATTTGAAGTGCCATGGTCAAAAGTCAGCACTATTCTAGTTCTTCACAAACCAGCAATGAAAATGACAGGAAGAGGAAGTAAACTGGGAGAATTAAAGACAAGGGTTGGGGCTTCCTCTTACTCCAAAGAGGAGTCCTTAGACACAACCTCAGAAACAAAATTTCCTTCTGAGCTTTGCTGCCTTCCTGTCTCTAGCCCCTCAATCTTCTCTCAGGCAAGCTACAGGAAGTAGAACTCTTTCCTGAGACAGGTCTTAGACACCACAACACTTTTTTTCCCCCAGAGCATCTGTAAAACCTAAAAGTATTACCCTAACTCTCCCAGGCCATTCTGTGTAAAAGCTGTTCCTGAAGCAGTGCTCTGACCTGACTTTTATGATTGTAGGTCACATGACCCCCATTCCAGAAAGAGTTAGGAAGAAACACTGTACAGAGGCTGAGAAGGGTCTGCCCAGTCTACTCTTTAGACCGCACACTTTTTGTCCAATCGCATTTCCACACAGCTGTCCACACTTCATTGAACCTAAGCATAGGATGGATAGTTCT